>VBVR01000544.1:10921-47059 GCA_011638315.1 Tetramorium parvispinum | reverse complement strand
CAACGATTCCATTGGTTCGAATCCTTGAGTTCACGTGAAACTTTTCACTTTTCACGTTTCCGAAAATTACATGATCGATATCCTGAACTAGTGCAGCCAGTTCAGCTAAAAAGAACAGGCCTACTGAATGCACCCAATGACATCATATATAAGTAATGGGAAATGCCAAACCGAAAAAGAGAACCGAAAAAAACCGTAAATAGGAAATAATTTAACGGTACGGTTATAATTTCGGTGCTAGAAATTTAACAAAATTTCTATATGGTTTACGGTTTCGGTTTAGGTAAAAAAAATGGTTCTAAAACGATTATCGGTTCTGGTTCCGATCCGAGTCCCTGTATTAACGATTGCAAATAGAAAACTTCGAAAAGGGCTTTCTATATATAAAAAAAACAGACCTTTATGATAAAATAAACTCAATTTTTTCCCAATTATTTTATTTGATGATTAACTTATTAAGTAATGTCTATGCTATTTTATTAATATGAATAGACATATTAAACTTTCTGTTAACTTAATATATTGAAAAATGAATTTATATAGATTGGAATGATGAATTATATAATTTGAAATTTCTGTTTCAAGCAACTTTATCGATTGAATTAATTTTGAAGTTTAAAATCAAAGTTCCTTAATTAAAAATGTCTTTGATGCAGCTATCATAACGCAAAGAGATTTAAAAATACTTGACAATCTATTGACTGCGAATTTATTGTGCAAATAATATAAATTCACATAACTTTTATTTTTGTTTTTAATTTGTCGCGTATTATTAGAATGATATATGTATAAATCGAATAAAAATTGATGTAATTTTACATCCAAATTTATCTTGCATTCGCAGCGCGATTTTAATATAAATATCGATAGAAATATACAATATAAATACACTATATTATATATGTAAAATACATTTTATTACAACATAGTTGTCAAACGTCATAGCCGTGCGCGCGCGATTGATTATTTCGAAATGCAAAAATACATACACATATTAGAATATAAATTACGGTTTATAATTACAATTTATGAAAGAGAGATTGTTAGAAACCAAACTGATAGATTCTATTTCTTGAAATTTTTGAAAATGTAATTAAGGAAATGTAACTACTTAACCTTATAATTTTTTTTTCTTTCGTTCCTTGAAGTCGATCAATGTGAAATAAGCGTATAAAATTCAGTGCTACTAAGTATATATTAATAATTTATTAATAAAATTCGTAAAACATCCACAAATTGTAGATATATTGCATAAAAATGCCAAAAAATGATTTCGCGACATGGTCAAAAAGTGGATTTAGTACGGAAGTGATTTATCGACAGTGAATGTGGATACGTAGTTCTATCGCCACGTTTGGCGCGGCGGCTAGACCAACCAATCGGTGCCACGTAGAACGGCGCTAGGGCTGCATTTGAAATTGCGCGTTCTCGAACGCGGGGACTTTTTTGCGATTTGGAAATTCAGCGTGTGCGCGCGCCTAGTTCCAGTCACGATTTTTGGTTTGGTTTCGCGCGTGCGTTCCAGGCGTACGCGGCGAAACTTCATTGTGTGGCGCGCGCACGGCTCGTTTGAGGTTATGTTGGAGTATGTTTATCGTTTTGCGAATATATGCAAACGTCGCGGTAAACGCGACACGGTGACCTTTGGCCGATCGGACGCACAGTTTATTTTCCCGATCGCACGGTGCAATGTCCCACGCTGCACGCGCGTCACGATGATTTTATTTTCGGTTCTACGCGCTGACGACAACCTGCTAGCGAGCTCGATGGTTTTAGTTATAATGATAGACTGGTAAAGTTAGTGCGCGGGGCAATATTCGTCATGGCGAGCGCGAGGCACGAGGTAAGCTCCAGTTAATCGCGACAGCATCTCGTCGACGCGAGCGGACATAACCTCTTCTTGCGATGTCTGTCAGTGGGTGTCAATATATGTATATATAACCAAGAAAGAAAATTTGCGGTGATGGCAGGTATCTGACAGCGCGATGACAGCAACGTGGAATTTTGACAAAGCGTATTTTCCACATTTTTATTGGAATTCTATAAAATATGTTTCATGTGGATTTTTAACAGAATATAATGTTTTTTTATCGCGTTATCTAAAACAGTCGTGACATGCTGAAAATAAGCATGACATTTGAAATAATTATTGTGGTAGTTACTGTTTTTGTTAACCATAAGTCTTTTTTTTTTTCTTTGTACATACAGGATAGAATCGTGTTAGAAGCAGAGACTATTTTTCTGCTGATGAAGAAGGGCTTTCCCATCTCTCGTAATGTGAGAGCTCAATGGCTGCTGGAGCATTTGGACTCTGTGATAAGTATACAATGCCCGAGTATTAAGAATAAGGAGGAACCAGAACTGGAAGTAGTGTCGGTGCTGCCGAAGGAGAAGTCTGTCGCTTGGTCTATAGACACCAGCCACCAATTCCATTATAAAGTTGTTTCGACGACATCGATTGTATTTCTGGCGCACAAATACAGGATCGTCTTTAGCTTAGATTTAAGTCCGTCGCTTGCCACTGTTGTAAGTATTACAAAAATTAATTACACTCCCAGCAATACAAAAGTTTGGATACATCGGAATATTTATATTTTACTTTATTGTCTTTATCAGAAACCTAATGGCTTAGAAAGAGATTTTTTGTTAATAATGAATCAGTAATTTATAACAAAAAGATACATAGAGTTTGTAAATAGAGGTTGGCTACTTTCCTTGATAAGATAGTGCGTCGCAAACTTTAGTTTACTCAATGTTACTTTGACTTTTTGTATTCTCTTATTTTGTAATATACCTATTGTTAGTAGGTTCTGTAAGTTTCAATAAATAGTATACACTAATTTAATAAGAAATATATATTGTGAAAAACATCAACTCTGTTTTCAAAACTTTAATAAGTAATACTGTTCTGAACAGACAAAATGTGTAAAGGTAAAGAATATTTGTATTGAAAAATGAAGTGTTATAATCACTTTACATAATGAAAAGTATTCTCACTGACAAATAGTAAGAAAAATGAGAGTCGCTGAAATTCTTTTCTGCTTTTATTACTGCATCCAAACTTTTGGCCAGGAGTGTATACTTTTGTTATAGAATACTTTAGCTTATGTAATAGCGTCAATTAGAAAATAAAATAACGGTCTTTTTAGGATGTACAAAGTGGAGAGATTGTCATTGATGAGGTGTATCTAGCGACAAAGCGATGTCTTGAAGGTATAACCAGACCAGTGAGTATTCCTTTCTTAATATGTTGCAAATATATGTTAAGTAGAAAGATCCTTAATTCACGGTATGTCTGTAGTTTACGATACCAGGCAGCAGGCGTGTGATGCAGCCTGAAGTTTATGTGACTGTGATAGCTCATACGCCGTTCTTTACAAGCCCAGCGCAACAAGTACTAGTACAAGGATGGCTGATCACTGCGGATAACGTGAATTCTCTCACACAATATGTAGAGAAACAGTTGTACCTGTTAGAGGAGAGAGTAGCGACCGTCACAGCCATAGCTAATCAGCAGTTAGAAAATTTAAGGGCAGAGAGCGAGCGTTTAGTAGGGAGGCTTTTCGAGGAAAGTAGCAACTGCTTGAATAAAAATAATTGTAATATTTCTATAGTTTCGCCGGAAGCTAGTTTTGTAAATATGTTGAGATACGGGATGCTAGCTCTGACACTTTTACCTGAGCACAGTTGTGCACGTGAGTTCGCAATTTATGACACCTTATTTAACGGATTATCTTGATATAATGCCATGCCTAGGTAATATTATGGAGAATACAAAGAAAGAAACATTTTCAGATATGGTAATAGTCACGGATGGTATTGTCGGAATTAAAAATGCTCACACGTTAGATTCCATTATACAGCAACTGCGTGCAACGACGGTCGCATGTAGCTTTTTGCGCGTAGGCAGCGCGTATGATCCGCATTGCGCGGACGGTTTAGTGCCATATCAAGACCTGCTGTATTTTATCGCCGCGGCCACGCTCGGTAGTTACATGTCCTTCAATTCATATGTGGTACGTAAACTTGTAATCTATATTATTGCGCCTTACTTAGCAGCCACTTTAATTGCAATATATCTATTTTATCTATAGATACCTGTACACGGAACAGATATGAATCTTTATCATAAGCATTTTTTATGCTGGCAATTATATCGGGACATATCGAATAACGATATATCGGATCGTCACTGTTGGCAAACTGAAAATAATTGCTTCCATGGACATAAAAGTGGTCAACTCTTGAAGAAAAAACAGATCGAAGACAAAGTTACTTGTACCTTAAGCAGTCTGCTATGCTGTCGTCTAAGAGAAGGGTATTTGATAAAAAGAGCCAATGTACGAGACGACATTCTTGAAATAAATTTCGTCTTATTATGGAAAACGAATGTTTTCTTGGAATATTTAGTAACGTGTCCATGGTCTTCAAAATCGTTATCGCTATCTAATGTGATACAATATACCATTACCATAGAAGGTAGATAGAAGATAATAAAATTGAGATGTTGAGACTAACATAATTACACATCTATTTGTAGTCTGAACTAAAATTAGCTTCTATTGCAGCGCCATATGAATTTTTACATGACATTACATGCCTATCGAAAAAACCGTTAAATTCGCACTATCGTCAAGGTGTCATCTCCCGTTTTTGGACCGCATTAACATCATTAACCGAAAGTGATAATATGTTGGCGCACTTTAGTTGGTTTCCGGGATCTGGATGGACTTGGTACAGTGTACCAGATACCATCAGAAGCGGAATGCCTGTGTTTTACTTGTCGTCTTATCCATCGCCAAGTACAGTTCAACTTAGGTACATTTATCTGTATCAATACGATATAACTGTGGCATATAATTATTTAAAATAAAGAGAAAAATTATAATAATTTATTAAAATGTGTATGCATTATTATTTTACAGTGATGCTGCCTGTCCACAGTTTGGACAGATATGGCAACCGGTTGTCTCTTTGGATCCGCTTCAGTGGGCGCGTTGGATGCACACTCAGAGGATTACGTTAATTCTAGCTTACGACAGACCGTTGCCAAGACATCTTCACCAAGCAAATCAGAGCGGTCGTTTCCAATGCGTTCAGAGCCGGCAAGCGGCGGCCGTACTATATGCTATGTTAAAAAATTGGGCGACTTTTGTACTAGTCGAGAATCACACGTACGTCCAGTTCATATACAGAGAGGCGGAAAAGCCGCCAGTATCATTCTCATTGATTCGCATTAATTGCAAAGCGCTCTGCGTCGTACTCAATATAGCGTTCGCTGGCGGCACCGAAGGTGTCGTCCGCCACAACGTAGTTGTAGATCTCGTGGACAGACTTTCCAAGCTCACATTACCAAATAGGCCGACAGAGCAACGTGAAATTCCGTGTTGCACAATAATACATAAATCGCTCGAGCGAATTCTTGTAAGATACGAGCGTATACCGAGCAATCTGAGTATGGTGGTATTTCCCGATGGAACTCAGCCAACCTGTACCAGGACTGCACTGGGACTACTAGGTGGTAGTCTAACAACTACCTTGTCCAGATATTTATATCACAATCGTTGGCTGTGGCACGTGAAGCGGCCATTTGTGCAAACCATCCCGGGAATTACTTTGTCCAGATTAAATATTACTGCGATTGCGAGGATACTCTCTACAATTACAAAGTAAATATATTCGTATTTTGTTGATACGGGAATTACAAAAATGACAGTAAGATATTTGTTTTATTTGCAGAATACGTCTAGGAGAGGGCTTTAATTTCGCATATTCAGCAGCTGGCATCACAAACATGGTGTTAGAAGTGCAAATGCAGGGCTTCGGGAACGATGAGAATTATTATCCGTGTATTATTCAATATGTTTTGTTTCCACCACATGTTGTACCAAATGCGACATTAGAACGCGATAGCGGTACCGAAGATGATACGGAAGAAGGTAAGAGTATTTATCGATCAAATAAAAGGATTATTTATACAAGACAAACGAACTTTACATATCAGGTATTGTCGAAGCGGAAGTATGGACTGAAGATTCTGAAGGATACAGCGATTTTCAAATTGTTACGGAGGTTTGGGTCGAACCTCAATGTGGCTATGTACAAATGCCTACACAATCAATCGCTATGTATATGCATCCTCTGCAATATCATCAATTACCAGATGCAGTAAGTACATGACATTAATAAAAATTTAAATTTTATGTGTATGTATGTGTATATGTGATTGAGTTATCAATGTATAATAGTTATTTGATTATATTTATTATATTCATTATAATGTCTTTCCCAATATAAATATTAAATATGTATAATATTTTCGTGATCCGTTTAATACAAGTAATCAGTCATAAAAAATGTCCATATATATTTCTGGTCTCTATCCATTTCAATAAAAATTCAGTCTACGTCAATACACATCTATGAGCTTGCTTAAATTGATAAGATGCTGTTAATTCCTTGAACGTCTTGAAAATGATAAGATATCTTTATTCGATACTTCTGTGATACTTGCAATGTGTTACTATATACGTAATTTATAAAGCAGTGAAAATATTAAAAATTGCAATACTAATCATTGATATTTGTGTTATCACGTAATCTCTCTCAATATCCGTAAATAATATTCCAAGAAATTTTTTGTGGCTGATATCTTATATATTTGTTTTACTTGATTGTTGCACGATATAAATAATTATTTGACAATCTTCAAAATTATTTATTGAAATTCATATTAAATATCGCGTAATGTATGACTGGTTATATGGTATAATCCCAGTAACTCTATCTTGACTTCACAAGTTTCTGAAACAGACGATCACTTTCTGGCATTAATTCCTATCCTTCTTATCTTGAACTAACTTGATAATGCGCGTGGTAACACAAAAATTATTCTAACGTACAGTCGTCTAAAGTGTTTTATTTTGTTAGGTGCTGAATCTATCCAATAGTAAATATCGCTCAGCGATAGCAGATTATTTAATCTATTTCATTTCTAACTTGAATTGTTATATCACATGTCATATGTTATATTACATATTTGGCATGTACTTCATATACGTACGCCCATCCGCCTTCTCGAAGTTTCGGCGGAAATGTGTTCTTGCCTAATTCCTATCTTTTAGAGCACTAGAAGCGCCTAAAGGAAATTTTTATTTGCTTAATGATTACTAAGTTTATCGGTTTCCATTTTCCTATAATACACGTCTATAGATACGAATAGTCATTTATACAATATCCATACGAATTCATACAATATTTATACGAATTCATTTATACAATATTCATAGTATTACCCAGGAAATATAGAATATTATGGAATTTTCATATCTATTAATGAAAAGAGATAAAAAAAATATCGTCCACGTATGAACATCAAACAAACAGCTCTGATAAAAGAAATCAAATTAATTAATAACTTAACTGAAAGCAATGCAGTAATAGAACGCGATTCGCGTAAATATCTTAACTTCATGGCATAACATGTAATGTAGCTTTATCTTCAATCTTATCTTTCTTCCAATTCTGATAGAGATGCTTATAAAATCCGTGTATGCACTGTCATTTGACGATGAAGGACGATAAGGATAAAGATACTTATGCTTTCTATCATCGCAATACGATTTACAATTTTTTCCATAACATTAATTAAAGACAAAAATAAAATTTAATATTATATTGTATTAATTTTCGTAATTTTTTTAAAAGTGATTTGTATATTTTTAGTATTGAGATTTATATCAATTGAATGATGCACATACTTTTTCATAAATAACTATCAACAAATAATGAAACTGTTACAGCTGTATAAAATACGATTTATTAACTTATATTATATCATTTGAATGTTAAAACTTGAAAAATTATATATATTAACTATTTTAATTCTGACTAATCGTTTCAATTCTTCTAAATTCTTCTAAATCTCAATAGAGAAACGGAAAATTACTATTCTACAGATGTGTTTGATGACTGAAATTTGTATCATATTTTTGTAATACGAATATAATTTTAGCATAAGTTCACGTTAACTTGATAGCTGTTATCTGGTTCATTCGTTACCTGGTCAAACGTTGCTAATCAGGAGACCAAACTTCAAGATATGCCAATATTGATACGGTCTATATATTATATTTTATTCCATAAATAATTTAGTTGATTAATGAATTTATTCTTCCAAGAGAAATGAAAAGAATAGCGTAATTTTTAATCAAACAACTCGATAATATATAAATAGGTGTCCTTAACACAATCATTGACTTTGCAAATTATGTGCGCTTTTCGCATTATAATTAATCGGATTGAATTGAAATGAAAATGTATGCCGCATAGTCGTTTTACGAATTGAATTTACATAATAATGTTGCGTATAAACGTCTCTGAATTTCGAAGTTTCTCGTAGATCTCTTCGACGAATCTAAGGGCCATGTCCGATAATCGTACGTAAGAAAGGGCCTCGCGTGTGGAACATAGGCTTTCTCTGATTATCTTTCCCCCTTCGGAATTACAAGTCGAAGCTAACGGTGGAGTAATGTCAGTCATCAGAAGTCGTTATCGTCACATCACGAGTAACGCAAACATTTATCTAAGCACGTCTCCCACAAGGACGCATTTGCTTAGGCAAGTTTATTCTTTCTCATAATTTTTTTCTATTTCCAATTTATATCGGTCTATATCTCTCTTGCTGAAAAAAGAATAAAATTTGAGTACAATGATCCTGTTATTAGACGCTTGACTTTTTGCATGCGTCTCTTAAGGAGGTATTAATGAGGAGGAACGACTTGGTCTCGAAAGAGACTATGAAGACGCAAAGTCTCTCTTTTTTTCGGCTCGCGTTTCCGGCTTGTGAAATGGAGACCGACCTGTGAAATGAAGAACGGGGAACATAAAAGTGTCTATCGCTACATGTCGTTATCGTTATCGGGGTGTGGCTTCGATATCGATGAGGGTCTTCGGAACGAGGTTTCTCTATCAGTCGCGTCAGGTATATATAGGGCCCAATGCGCGCCCTGCGCTCAGTAGTGATCGGATTATCTTTTTCGCGCAATTTTACAACACCGCACGTCCGGGTTACCTCTGCACAGCTCTACGTGCTCCCAAGTCTCTTATCATCGAATCCCAAGTGACGACTCTTTATCAGGCACGCAGATTGGAAGTGATCACGGTTTCCGTCGCACGACCAAGTCGTAGCGTGGCCTTCGCGTGACATCGTCCTTGAGCCGCGAGCTCAATCATCCAGTTCCGATGACGAATTTCAATTTGTAATCCTCTTCCGAGAAGATGACCCGATTGGATTTCCGCTTGCCTGTGCTTGCCCGCGAAGAGTCTCGCGGGATAGAGAGTCTTCGCTTCGTTATCATCAGGTGACTTCGCACCAGATTAAGGCCAGAGAACATACCCGACCGCCTCTGGAACAGGCAGACGCGACTCCGGGTCCTCTATCGTCGCTCCGCTCTTCGTGTTTTCTTCGGAATTCTCGTACCCGCGTGACTCTCAGTTGGAAGTGAGGATCTAGGCAGTGAGCGACCAGTAGGTCTTGATAACTTGTCAGATCTAACTCTTCCAGCTCAGGGTTGCGCGGCTTCACATCGTCTCGCAGTCGTAGGCCACACAGTGTTATTCCCCCCCGGTGAATCTTTCACGCCTCGAAATTGATCATCCCGAGATGCATTGGTGGATAGCGGGTATCATGGTTCAAGTGGAGAAGTAGTCTCTGCGCTTTGTATTAAAGTGAGATTCAACTCCTCCAACTTATTCCTGATTCCCCGTAATCGTCGGACTCGACATTTGATCCTATGCGATTTGGTCATCTTTACTCGAGGATACTTGTCTACAGGATCTTCAATCTTCAACATGATTATCTGTTAATTGCTGAGCGATTGAGTGCTGTTGCTAGACAGATTATAATTAAAAAATAAGAGAACTTTGTTTCTTGTAATCATACATTAATATTTAAATATGTGCTCGATAAATTTAAGTTCAAAGCTCGATTTCATGTTTTTAATTTGCGTTATGTTTTAAGTTGTGTGAAAAAGCATTATAGTTACCATGCCATCCTTTCTTCTCCTATTCATATTCACTATTCCTTTATAATATAATATAAATGTATATATTTTGTTATTATATGGAGAGAGAGAGAGAGAGAGAGAGAGAGAAAGAATATTATAATATCGAATAATACTATACACCCAACATAAAATTTTTTTAAAATATTTATATGTATATAAGTTTATTTGTATTTATATTGTATATTAAATTGTAATATTAAATTTTTTTTTATAAACCCTATGTACTATCACTTTTGTTTTATTAGATTGCCCGAATAGACGAGGAATGTATTAACGCTCTATTGACTCTAGAATACTTGAGCCTCTTGTGCCAAGTAACACCGGTGGAAAAAGATACCGAGATTGTGTTCGGACAAGCACACCAAGGAGTTAAATATCACGGTGTGGTGGGCACATCTACAGATCGTATCTCGGAATGTCCAAATCCAACCGAGCCTTTTAAAGCGACGCCGATCATCGACGATAGGATACATCCCATGTACTTCTCGTTTGATACTCTGAGCATTTTATCAAAATGCCAACAGGCGGAACTCTTGTTCTCAATGTTCGCCGATGGTTAGAGACTTATATTTTTTAAAACAATGAGTAGGAAAGGGAAAACAAAAATAAATAATCGATCTTATTTTGTTAGATTCTGTACATATCGATGAGGATAGGGAAGGTGCGAATAGAATTCTTATGGGAAACTTTCTGGAACATATGAAACAATTGCACAATAAAGAGCTACTGTTTACATCAGCAGAATCGCAAAGGTTTACTAAAATGCTTCTTAATAGGCCACGCGAGAATATCTCACCATTACCTTTCTTTATGCAAAGAGGTACGATATTAGACTGTTCAATTGTCGTATTATATTGAAGTTAATAAATATTTTTTATTACATTTTTTGTATTTTTTACAAAGAGAAAATATATTCCACAACTTTTTTAAGTTACTCTGTAACGTTTATTTTAGAGAAAAATTGTAGAGATGACACGTCAGATATTTATCCGAGGTGGAAGTGTTTCGTTAAAGGAATTAGCACGACACATGTCATTATCACAATATTACCAGCAACTGAAAAAGATGTTCGTCTTATAATGTACACAGGCGATAATTGCACAAGTAACAATTCCGAGAAGAATTGCGATTCTGAAATTTTCGATCTCGATATGAACGAAAAGGTATTTCCAACATTGTGTGCAGAGAATGTGTCTGACTTTGTGTTGGAACGCAGAGAGTCCAAAATTTCTAGTCAATCTACCACTGCAAATAGTACATCAAAAGCCAATATAGACCATAATTTTGATAATGTTGATAATGAGGGAAGCCTTGTTATACCTGTATACGTGTATGATTGTTCACTAGCATTATTAATTGAAGCACTGGTCGGCCAATTGCAAACACCTCAGAATAAAGATATCTATCAGGATCATACCTTTAAGATCGGAGAGCAAATTTCCGAAGATTTTATCAGTCTTAAATCAGAAAATAATACAAAGCCTTCATCTCCAGAACCAAAGAGCGAAGATTCTGACAATATTTCTAGCGGTAAGCAAATATATATTTTGAGATATAATGTTAATAATGTAAAAGAAAGATGTAATTATAAGAACTTCCTCATATTACTCTATTGAAATTATCGATATTAGCAATTAAAATGTGTCTGTCACAAGGATGATTTTTTTGTGTTAGATCAACGAAGTTTGATGGAGCATTGCAAGTTGTTGAGTTTAGCACATTGTCATTGCTACGTGGTCGCTGTTTATAAATCACTTGCACTGCAACAGTCATTAAGCTACGAAGATATGGAGGCTGCTGTGGCGCAATGCGAGGAAAATCTGATCGAGATTAATATTACCAATTATTTACGATCGGTGTGCAGACATTTGAGCATGTTGCCAGAAGGCGATCTACTGAATCAATTAAAAATCTCCGCATGCAATGATGTTAAACCATTACATAGTTTGATAAAAAATAAATTTAAAAGGATTATGGCAGTCGCATTTAGGCCTGTACCTGCGCATCCAGAATTTTATTACTGTTTACCATCGTGGATGTCAGAAAAAATCGTTTGTATTTTTGTATATTTCGCATTATTATAATACTGATAATATGTAGACTGTTATTTTATAAAGATCGTGTTACTTTTAGGAAGTGGTGTCACAAAGAACAGACAGTGATGACGATTTAGATGAATTTACATGTCACTCTGAAATGCCGGCTCCAAAAACAGATTCTTCCAATCAAGGTAGATAATAATTAAAATATATTTCATTATAAAAATGAAAATTTTTGTTTTATTATAGAATGCGTATTAAATAAATATTTATATATATTATTGCTTCTCAGTAAGTCAAGCTGTCAATATTACATGGCCAGTCACAAATCTTCATAACAACGAGAAACTGTCCCATTCTAACTCCAAAGACTCGCTTATCAGCGATTTTGATGAGGAGAACACGTGGAACATGAAAGATCAGCCACTCTTCTTACACTTGAGCTGCTCGATTCGTTATCGCTCTGAACTTTTCAGTATACCTGTTAAATTAATGCCTACTTGCTTTACTGAGATTGTTCAAAGGATCAATGACGGCAAGGAAAGATCTGCAGAATTGAGCCTAGACGATTTGAAAGTTACTTTGGATATCATTTGTTTGAGTCTTCCAAAAGAAGTGTTGGAAGTGTCATTAGAACGTTATCCTGCGTTGAGGACAACGTCTTATTGCAGCGCTTCGACGTTTGGTAGCATGCCGAGTGGTAGCAGTCCGGGTGCAAATGCAAAGACTGAATCGATGCAAGAAAGAATGCCGCAATTGCCTCAGCATCATGCGGTAATCAGTTTGAAAGATGAGATTGAATGGTTATTGCGAGACGAAACAGCGACTGCACTTCTGGATCATCCTTTACCGAATGCTGACACGTTAAAGTTTATAGCACAACACGTATCGGAGTCTACCGGAAAATCCAGTTGCTTGATGGATAAAGTACCTTTACATTTTGTTTTCCCATCAGAGAGCAGTTCACCAAAATTTTTGAAGGAATTAAAAAATCTTGAGATTGACAAATATTGCATTTGCCAAGAGGCCGATTTATTTTATTTCGTTAAGAAACCGGAAATACTAGTTCCTAATATAGAAGCAGAGACATTACATATAGATGTCGAAGAACAATCATTAAAGGACGGTAAATAATCTTAGATTATTTGTAATTTATGGAACAATTATAATACAAAGTATGTTTAAGAAGAGATTAACAATATATTAACCTTTAAAAAATTATACTATAATATTTTGAAATGTATATTTAAAACAATCATTGTTTTAGATTTTTTACTTATTTATTAAATTTTAATTACAGATGAAAGCATTGAAAATGTGGAGCAAGAAGAAATACCCATTACTACAATTCAAATAAACGGGCAAGATTCCGGAGATGCGCCGGGTTATTATTCTGAAATATCAAGTCTAGCCGAAGGGAAACATGGGACGGATGACGGATATGAAGGCGATAGCAGTAATTCCGAGGATGATTATCAGTGGTTGATAGAGCTTGATAAACGCAGAGATTGTTTACCCAATTTCTGGCTAATTATGAATGTTGAAAGTAGTCATGTTAATGTCTATTTTCATTGCAGGTTGGTAAATCAAAATAAAAAGTTTGTTGTTTTAGTCCTGTGTAGTAAAAGTACATATTACAATAAGCAAGAAAGAAATTTGTATAATATCACGATTTTATTATATAGATTTTTGGAACTTTCCTCGCCAGAAGTGGATTGTTATTCGCAAATACAAAAAATGTTGCTCGTTCAAATCAAAGCTATATGCCGGCGAGTAAATCAATATTTACTTTTACAAAATCTTCACGATACTCGCATATGCGATGTACTGTTGGAACCAGAATCCACTGAAGATTATAATACTTGGAGAGAAACTGGCGGTGAATCTGCAAATCTTTTTCAAAATCACAGTTCTTCAACTTCGAATGTTACAGCAGGCATGTTCAGATGCCCTGTCATTTGGGAGGAACCCTTCAATCTACATCCTCGCTTAAAGACCGGGCCTGGAAGATCCGGGTTATCGAGAGGGATCAAAGCGTTGCACGGGGTGCTTAACAGACTCTCAGTTAATAATCGAAATAATATGTTCGTATACCAAGAAAATAACGAGAATGTATTTTACCTGCGGCTTCACGAACAGATGAATGATGTTAAACCTTTGCAAAGTAAATTATCTGAAAGCGATGAAAAATTAGTTGTGTCGCGTAGCAATAGCGTCGCATCCTTATCGCAGGCTAAAGGGATCGGCCTAGTGAATGATCATGTGATAGCGAACGACACCAGACCTAGAGTTCGTTCGTTTGGTGAAAAAGAATCCGATATCTTGAATAGAACCGGCGATTCGATTATCCTGATGGTTCACGGAATATCGGAAGCCGGTCCGGAGGTTAAACGAGATTTAGTGCAAGTATTGCAAAATCGTCTGGATGACGCGGTACTGGAAGTACTATCTGTTATGTTGGCACGTAATCCAATGTGCAAGCTGACACCGGCGGACGTGCACTTCATACAAAAACCATATAAGTCTCCTGAATGTATAGTGCAACTATCGGTGCAACCACATTGTATACCGTATATGGATGCTTTGGGATATTATTTAAGACAAAATATACTTCAGTTCTTGTATATGCCGAAATATACGGATGTCGGAGCTCACTATCATTTTCAAGATTACACTCCGTTAGATGGTACTAGAAAAAGAGTATCCGAATCTGACATTTTCTTATACAATCAAAGCCATTCGAGTGGAAGCAAAGGTATAGCTTGTATCGCATTAGCCATTACCGATGGCAAGGGAGAAGCCCCAGCGTATCCTAATGATTCGAATGACGAGTCGAACTTTCCTAAGTTGTTAAAAATCGTGGATTTCGAGAGCATTGTGTCGACCAACGTTTACGACCATAAAAGTGATTCTAAACCAAACGCACAAATGTTAATCGAATTTCGAATTTGGAAACAGGGCAGAGTCAACTTGGAATCCTTAATTCTGAAATTATCGTCCGCTGTGAAACATGGTACTTGGGACCTAGTCACGGAATATAATCTTCTATCAACTCCTTTGACAGAGCCGATAGCTATTAATTCTTCAGCAGTTGAAGAAACTATAACGGAAAATAAACAAGTCCACACACCTGTAAAGACGTCACAGTCGCAAGTTTTCGACAATTTAACGATGAATCAGTACGAGCTCGGCGAGAAAGGAAAATTGAATGAGATTTATCATACTACATTAGCACGCTGGTTTCAGTTTGCACTAGAAATGGGTGTTCCTGCTGTGAAAAAACATGAAGTGATCATTCATCACAGGCATGCGATTCCCGTAATCGTAAGAGAATTGCAGAATCTCATACGTAGTCAAGATCCGGACACGTCCAGTAAAGTTTTTGTTTTGCAAGATCGACAACCATTCCTAAATCAATTCGTTGTTTCGCATAAAGCTGGATCTGCACCCAAGTGGTCTGATAGTGTCCGGAACAGTTCCGATCAATCATTTGCGGAAAATACGGATCAAGAAAGCACAAGTTCACCCGTTTACGTGCCGCATGAGTTTAATAAAGACGAGCAAACTACTTACATTAAGTGCATTTTAATCGCAAGAAATTTCCGTCAGTGGAAGGCATCTTTGAGTAAAGAAATAGATCCAGAACTCCTTGCTCCTAAGGGTCAGTTAAGTTTAACAATCCTTAAGCCTCTTAGCCTCTCACACATTCCATTATTAATTCTTTTACATTTTATGTTTCAGATCAAAAACAATTGCAAAAATTTAATCCCCTAATATCAGAATCGAATTTTGTGCCTAGGCAAAGAATATTGTTAGCTGAAATACTAAGTGACAACGTTAGTGTTCATTATATAAAACACATAGCTATAAAACATTCACGAATAAGATTGAATATTCAAATTTTACCTTACGTTTTCAGATAATTATTTATATGTATAACTGGTCGAAGGAAAAATCGGAAAAATTGATCAAACAAACGACAAGTTTAGGTACATGGCTTTCCTCTAGATCGAGTCTATTTACTAGCATAATTATGCAAAAATTGGGTATATTTCATCACAAACTTACCCGAGAACCTCAGCAAAGAGAGCACAGTTCTCAATATTACCAGATCAACGATATGGAAAGCCTAGCGAAATTTCCAAGTCAGTCAAATACTGATGGTAAAGATTGGACACGATCGAGCAATCGAGCGCAGTCGATGAAGAACAATGCGTTTTCGTGGGTTCAAGTGGTCGGGCAGGCAATGCGCGATGCAAAACCAAGCGCTTCGCATTCTCACAATACGACGGACGCGATCGTAAAGGCTGCCTACGATTTGCAGGATTTGCGGCATCGAGAAAAGAAGATTAAAGGTAACTGTTCACCAAACTTATTGCATTTTATTACAGTAACATAATGTAAATATATCTTTGTAGAGGATCTGGAGAAATTATACGCAATGTGGCAGAGCCGCACATCCAACATACCGATATTACTGAGTGCTTTGAACACATTCAAGCAACATTCTCGTTTAATACATTTCTGCCACACACCCCTTCTCTTTTTACCGGCCTGGCGTTTGCAGTCCGCCGCCACGAGGGATCATTCATTAACACCACCGCAGTCATCTCACTTCAGCTTGAACGATAATGGTAACGTGCACGAACAATCGTCTCAAGCGATGCAGTCGAAACAGGAAGCGACGAATGCGATTATGATAAAATGGCATCAAGAGCTCTGCAAGTCGATGTTGTCTGAATATAAACAGTATCTGCAAATTCTGGGCTTTAATCCAATCCAAGTGGAGTCACATAAAACGTTTGTTCGAATTCAGCATTAGATTTTCATCTAATAAACATACGCTCTACATTGCGTTTCCTTTATAGGAACGAGGAGCACGCGCAGCAGCAATCTTATTATCTCAAGAAGTCCATGTTAGGAGGTATCTTGCTATTCGAAGTTAACTTGTCACAGCCGTTTTTCATCGTAAAGTTGCATATTATTGAGTGCAACCGCTTGCAGACAAAGACGAGCAGCGGTATGATGAACCAAGTAAGATAAAGTTGAATTGTATTTGCATGCGTATGTGAATATGTATGGGAAAATGTATTTACAAATGGATTCATTACAGTTCGTGTTAAGCTTCGTGGACGTTTGCGACAAGATTCAAATCAATATGCATCTGCATTCGTTCACGTATGATTTTCACTTGCGCTGTATTCACTCTTACATCGCTGGAATTGGATTATGGTCCTTGCAACAAGGTTACCACCTCACTCACTTTATGGATGACTTCATCAAATATTACAGCAAGGCACCGAACTACGCCAGGAATCTAATACACAGCGGTAAGCTTCAAAAACGCATCTTGGTGGTTCGAATTGCGTTCGTTTATCTCATAAAAATAATGCATATGACATTGTTGTTTCAGACACGATAACGATACACGATATAGCGATACCTGCACGTACATTATACTCGTATTTGCTTTCACACGAGAAAGTATACGGCATGCGTGTGTTTGTGATGTCCGGCGAGTTGCAGGAATCTCATGACAATGAATATGTCTTAATTAAATTGCAAAGTACTCCCTCCGTTAGTTATTGCGACGCCCACGATACGAAGTGTACAGACGATTTCGACGTAGCGTTGATTGTGTCGCGCATGGAACAGTCACCGCAAATCGAGAGGACGGAGATCACATTGAAATATTATCTGATGTTGACGAGCAAGAGAGAATTGTATCCAAAAAGAGAAGTGGAGAACAACAAACTAGGCAAGTTTAGGACCGTGTACAGCGTTGGGAAGCCCGTAAACAAATCGTATACGGAGAGCCCGGTGGAATCTGACTCTGTCTCGCCTACACCGCCGTTTATGAGAGACAATTCCGAGACGGAGATATCAAGTACCGATCAGCAGGAGAGGAGCCTCGATTCCTCGTGCGATGTTACTGCTAAAGATACCGATGTCAAAGCAGCGAGCAGCTATAATGTTCAAAACAGTTGTGCGCCAACGCCTCCACCAGTTCCAAACTCTCCCCTAACGCAAAACTCCAATATCCCAAGTGCCGTCTCAAACGTCTCGTCGTCATCGTCACCGTCACCGCATTTGGTGCAAATCCGCCAGGAATCGGTCAACTATCTGGGCTACTACTCGTCGCACGAACAGCTCATGCAACAGATGATTATGGCCGAGGCGAAAGCTGCGCGTCAGCACATTACCAACATGGTGGAGCGCGGCGCATTGCAGTGCCGAACGCATTTACTTTGGGACAAATTATTGGAGAACAAGACTTCCATGACGTATACCGAGTTCAAAGAGCTATGTTCCTTAGCCCACATCGAACCACTCGCGAATCTGGACCCTCGGCTCGGGCCGCTTGTTAATCAACCAGTTTCGTGGTATCAGGCATTGTCCAAAGTGTTGCAAAACAAATATCAAGAGCATCACAAGCAATTTATTACCTCTGACGGGAATATCACTCATCATCTCATATTGCATCCGACTCTCCTTCAAGCGTTTATGATGCTGACTATCGATATGCATACATCGCGAGGAGTGAGTGGAATGCAAATGTGAATATAAAACATAAAGTCGTCACGAAAGTTTAAATTAATATTTGTTTTAGGATTTATGCGCCGTTTATCGGAGGTCTACAGAGATAAATATGCCGATGAATATGGAAGACGTCTACGCCCTAATCGAAGGTTTCGTTAATGCTTGTTGCTTCCACTTATGGATGGGCCTTTGCAGCCAGTGATAACATTCCGGACGTACAATGCAATGGCATATTGCTTGTGAAAATTTTGACGTACTTATGAAAGTTGTTATGTGCAATGTTATGTAGCAAATTATCTTTTGAAACGCGCGAATGAGAGTGCTCTAATTGCTAATATGGATTATTACACTTATATGACTTTGTAAATATGAAATATATATTTTCATGTTACATACATTAATTCTCATGTAGTTAATCGAACAATAATTTATTCGGAATACATAAAGTTAAGCTATCTTTTAAAGGGAGACTAAAAATTGTAATATTACGCAGCATTATTGATACTTGTCTACTCAGGAAACTCGGAAGTTAGCAATTAAGGACTCTGTGCAATAACAAAAGAATGCAACTTCTTTTTTATATAAGAAATACAACATTTACTTTATTCTGCGATCCCTAATCAATAATTCCCTAACAATTTCGTAAGGAGTTCTATTAATTAATTAATAACGGTGCCTGTGCGGTGTTTCGCTAGTATTGTTCCATTCGATGTGTTTATGAAGTAACGTCTGTTCAACTGTAAACTTTATTTCGTTAGATCTCAAGAAAAAGAAATTACACTTGTTTAACATCACATTTCGAATGATTAATATTAAAATGATATTTAATGATCATTACTATTAATTAAGAATTAGTTATAATTATTAATACTAATAGTGTGTACAACCATACAGTTTTTAGGGAAGGACAGCATTCGTATTGTGAAATTTTTTTAATTAGGCTCAGCATCTTTCGATTAAATTCATTCTCTCTATTTCTCGTTTTTTTTCCTTTCTCTCTTTCATTCGCTCAAACTTTTATCTTTTTTTCTCTTTCTCATTCGTACGAGCTCATTCATCCACTTATACTTTTGCTGCTTTTTTTCTGGTAAAGAACCAGGCTACCGTTACCACCGCTGTATTTCTATTCAAACTATCGAACCGGTTAAAACATATCGCTGACTTCAAGTGCAGTATATTACATTTTTTTTCATCCTATATTATTATTTCTTATGACAAACTATTGTATCTAACTATTACAATTATGTGTGAATCTTAGCTTATCTTTAGCTTATCCTTATCATAAAACCGAACTAATCTCTCCTTATCATTCCTTGTTGGGAATTATCGTTAAGCTCAGCATCTTCTTCCAAGATCAACAAAATAAACCCTATAGCTTCGGGTATCATTGACAATTATTCTCAGTAATTACAGCAGCATTAGTTATACGTATATACATATCCGTGCATTTATATGTATATATGTCGAATTAAACGAGTTTTCCATTAGATCTTGAATGAAGATCAAGCGTGTCACCAGAACGTCACGGATTGAACGCATGAACGCGTAATTATACAGGAGCGAGTTCTCGTAACGTTTACTCTGAACAGGCAGGACAATACATGTATGATAAACTGCTACAATATACGACAATAGCGTCCCAACAAGCTTATGCGAATCCAAATCCTTCGCTGCATTCGTGAATCGCTTTGAGTAGATTTGTACGTAGTTTATCATATGTTTCATATACTGGCAAGTCCAGTTGATTGAAACTGCAATAAGGAAATATGATTTTAGCATAATTTCATGTTTGATTTAATTTTAGTTTATACGTACCGTTTGACAAAAAAAATATATATAAATTTTTTTTTTTTTTTTTCATATAATTACCAAGTATGAGCAGATGGAAGTCTGTCTGTTGACCTGTCCTCTCTGTGAATTTGGAACTTTTGTACGCCGTTCATGCCTTCTAACGCGGCGAAACCTTGCAGCGGCACTTTGGATGTACCAGTAACGAATTGTAAGAACTTCGCACGATCTGCTTGATCAAAACCTCGTAATGCACGCCAGAACCATTGAATCTGTGTTTGGAAAAATGATAAAAAATTAGTATATTCAATTTTTTCAAATAAAGAAAAATATAAAATATCGAAATTTACCTGTAAAGATGTAGCAGTGTATTTATGATACTCAGTATTCGCTTTAAGATCCTCGATATCTACATTAGGCAAGCCGCTGATTAACAATTCAAGTTCTTGTTCATTAAATATGGAGATCAGTCGTTTAGGTATAATATCATAAAAGCCTTCCAAGAATGCGTTTAATCTGTAGAGGAAATTTAAAATATATAAAATATATAATTAAACAAATGGCTAAATATTTTTCTACTCTATTTTAGAACTTTAAATCTACTTACTGTTTACGAATTGCTCCAGTCATCTTCATTTGACATACAAGCCTAATATATTCAAGTTTGGTCTCTTCTGTAACAACTATATTACGTCCATTTGGTATTAAATCTCGTACGTCATTGACGCCAAATTCGTTCACCTAGAAGCAACGCATATATTTAATAACCGAAATATAAAGCCAAAAGAGTTACGCTGAAATAATTGTTTCTTACTTCTGTAGAGAACGTTAGCTCATATCCCAAATCGGAAATATTATGCTCCGTAAGATAAACAAGTCCCTTGTAAAAACTATAATCTTCACTTTCCATATCTGTATGTTTCACGAGTATGCCAAGTATATGTTTGTAGAAACTACGCGTAAAGTAGCACTCTAACAATTTGTTATCATAAATAGCCTTAGCTGTAAAAAAAATATGTATCAGATCATACAGTAGAATCGTCTTTAGCATTTGATGTCTTCGTTGAAGATCGAATCAAATTACTTACCAATTACTCGACCCACAAATTTATAGTAACATAAATGATTGGGATTACAATGTGAAGATGAATTTATCATGTATGTTACTCGATCGCCAGGACTGACAGTAAACAGAGCGTACATCGGGTTGAAAATCTCTCTCGAGATAATGACATACCACTCCCGCAACAATCCTCCCGCGTCTTGTCCTTCTTCGCCTTTTAGAGTTAAAAAAAATTTCTTACTCAGTATCGACATTTATAGTTCACAAGCTTATTAGAATAAATGTTGAGAATCTATATAGACCTTCGAAGACGATGTAAAAACGATTTTTCCATTCGTCGGCATTTCTTCGATGAAGTTCTCTAAATGAATCTTCGAAAACGTGACTTCTACGAACATGGACTGCCAATTCTTCCCTACGTATACCCTCGTCCATTCGTTCTAATTCTGTTCTGAAGTAACGTCTCTTCACATCGAAGTCTAATACTCTTGTATGATCCACCAGTACAGAAAATGGTCCGTCTGCTAAATGTGTAGTCGTTTGTCGTAGAATTTGATTGAGCACAGTTCTGTGCGTTTCTGTGTGAATGAGATACATGTTATGTTAATTTGATAACAGTAACTATGGCTTTTGTTCATTATTATGTTAATACATACCGGCAAATTTGAGGAACTTTAGTTGATCGGGTGGCAATGTTCTCTGCGGCGTCGGTGTAATATCCCAGGAAGCATTAGCGGGAGCTTCCGATTGGGAAGTACCTTCATTGTCCGAATATATCGGAGAGACTGGTGCTAAGTCCGGTACCACTTCTCGATTCTCGCTGGTCGCATTAAGACGACTATCTCGATCTCGAGATGTACTTGAAGAGGAGTGCACCAAGAAGAACGCTTCTACCGCAGGCTGCAGTGTTCAATAAATAAATATACATTTATATTTGTATTGCAAATGATAGTAAATAATAAAATATAATAATTCGCTGCTAACAGTCTTCTAAGATGATAAATTTAAATTCTTTACCTGTAAAACGAGGACGGCATGATGATCAGGAGTGTATTCTAATTCAAGCAAGCAAGCACTAAGAGTTTCCCATAAGCTATCTAATACTAAACTCTCACTCAGCAATGGAAGTGCGGTTTTCTCTTCGTCTAAAAAAGTAAGAAAAAATAGATATAAGTATAGGTATAACATATTGTAGCATAGCATTGTAGTATAACAATAATCAATATGTTCAACTTACCATTGCGAGAAGAGGATGTCTTTGAATTATCAAGGATTAAAAGATTTGCTTGCGTTGTATCCATAGGAACATCGGTGTCTGCATTGTCGGTGGCTATAACATATATATACATATATATATTAGATATTCATTTTTAATATAAATTATGTTAAGAAATTTTAATATAAATAATATGTTAATTTAGGACAAATTATAGAAATAGGAAAGCTAGAAATATAAAAGTACCTGTCTCTGATGCATTACTTGTTGTGCCTGTATCCATGGCTGTCTCTGTTGTTTGATTAGCTTGAAAAAAAAGTTTTAATTTATAAATATTGTAAATTTAACATAAATACAATAAACATTGAAAATTTATCACAAGGTAAAATTATGACAACATTTTATGCATATCATACTTGTTTTCTTGGTGTTTGCTAAGCGCACAGCTTCCCTTATTTGCACAATAACTTTAAGTATTCTCAAAAAGAATGCCTGACTAGAAGTTTTACTGACAAGAGCAGCCATCGATGGCAATTGAAGGTCACTTCCGGCTTTAACTTTACTCGGTGCTGTGACTACTACATTTTCATTAGTAAATCTGAAAAGGAAACGTTCTATAATAAAGTATCTCGCCTTTCATAATAACCTAACCAAACAAAGCATATAGATTTGACACGCTTTGATATTCAATTAAGTGTAGAATATTTTACCTATCTAATAAAATTCCTCGTCCATTCCCGCTACTGGTCGATGGTTGGTCCTCCAAGGAATTTCTTCGACTTAATTCACGATTTAGAACTTTTAATTCCATCATCAAATCGTTGATATGTTCGCACACCATATTTGCCAATTCCATTGCACCTTCCAGGAGTAATTTTAATATCTAGAAAAACACAAATGGAAAAAAGACATTAAAATTTTATCATTAATACTATATAATGCTATTTATATTAATCTGAATATATACCAATTGTCTAGTGGGGTCAGGGCAATGAGACAAGTTAAGTAATAGTGCAGTTGCATCTTCGAGTCCATCCTCGGAACAACTTTTACTAGTTAAAACCTGCACGGCCAACTTGAGGTGTCCTTCTGGTGCGGCAACGCTTTGGTCTTTATTCAGTTCTGTCTTCTTGTTCTTTGCACCGCCTTCTTGCCGCCGATAGGGATTTACTTCCGTCAAGCCGATGGATATCAAGGACAGAAGTCGCAGTAATTTATCTGTCAACTGACTACTTCGTTTAATCACAGACCAATTGAGCATCGAGATAAGTTGACCGAATGCGGAAGCTTCAAATGTCGTTATGCCATGTTCCGGCTCACTCCCCAAATTTGTATTCGAATGAGTCCTCGCGACCGATTTTCCTTTTTTGGACGCGCACGAATCCAATTTTAGAAGCAAATCCCAGAAATCTGGAAGATCGCTTCTTCCTACTTTGGATGCTGATTTATTTTTCGCTCCGCTTTCTTCTTTGCTGCCACTCACATCCTTTTCCTTATTGTTATCTTTATCGTCTAAATCCTTAGATTTGATTGGCACAAAATATCCAGGGAAACTCTTAGCCAGTGATATCAACAATTCTAAAGTATGCCTGTAATTTAATAAAGCAGAATACCAAATATTTTACAAATCTAATAAAAAAAGTAGATTTTTAATAGCTTTTTTATTTCAAACATCTTAAAACATCTTCAAGTTAATACAGTTCAAGTTAATACCTGCAAACGGTAGGTGCTGCCTGCGGATGAATCGCGATAATATTTCCTTGTCTTTCAGACTTCTTACCAGCATGACGGACAATGTGAAATACATTTGCTCTACAGCCGAGTGCAGCGTCGATACTAATATTTAGCCACGATTGCGTGTTATTTCTTTGGTCAAAAATCTTTGGAGAACTGAAATAAATTATTAAACATTATGATTATAATAAATAATAGCGTTCTTCTTAGAATCAATTCCTAAGTGGAAAAAATTTTACCATAAATCCATGGGAGCATTTAGTAATCCCTTTCTTTTAAATTTGCCACCAAAATCTGCCAAGATATCCTTATTCTCATCGTTACTTCTTTCCATGATGCTCAACAATGCTTTCACTATCCACTCTCTTGTGCTGCCGTGATAGCAAAGATTTCTGATAACTCTGTGAAGCCTAAGAGTGTTAATTTTTGGCTCGTCGACAAATAATAACACCAGCAAGCACGCCATAGATTCATGGTCGAGTAATTGTCGACCTCTTAATCGTAAACCAGCGCCTTGGTGAGCCATATTGGTATCACCACGAGCATTCCAGGCATTCCATTGCGATCTTTGTGGTACTGCGTGAATGGCATATCGTGTACCGCCTCCACGAGCTACAAATATATTGCAATTTTTGTATAAAAACGACTCATCGAATTATTCACAAATTACATATTTTTTTGTTTATTGTACGTTTTTTTAATCGTATTAATGCTAATATTTCTGCATAATCTAATATTAATAGAAATTTACCTCTCCCAGAATTTCTTAATATGCTCGAGAGAGCGGTATTGCTTTGACTAACATGATTGAGAAATCTTTCCTGCATCATGTGTCGATTACGTGCTTCCCACTCTCTCCTCAAATTTTGAGCTTCTTGAGCTAAATCCGGTGGAAGGACGGATATTTGGGACTCTTCCATGTCAGTCAGAATCTACAGAGATAAATATCAGCTTTATAAGTAGTAATAAAACATTATCGAAAACAATAAATTCAGTCAAGAATATATGCTAACAGCTTGTCGAAGGGAAGGTTGCAGATTTTGGAAGAAAGCAGCAGCGTCCACGGGATCTTCTGGATTCGCTGAGGCAGCTGCGTGTCGCTGTTGCTCCATGCGTTGTTGCGCCAAGACTTCCTCCTGTATCGCCGGAGGTAAAGCAGCCAGGAATTCAGGATTTACCTCAACCGGTCCACTGAGCTCCTCGACCGCAGAAGCCTGTGCGCGCTGCCTAATACGCTGCAGTCTGACAACATTATTTAATTACTATTTGTTATATATTGTTACCTCGATATAAACATTAGAATGAAAGATCATCAATTTACCTTAGCTGCTCGGCAATGACTTCGTCGCGCATATCCTCGGGCAGAGCGGCCAGGAATGACGGATCTACACCGTCCGGCAATTGTTGTTCCTGATTGCTAGATTGCTGTTGTGGTTGCTGTTGCGATGGTTGCTGTGACGATTGTTCCGAGGTCCCTGCCGAGGTGGTCGTTTCAGCCGTGATTGAAGACGGTTCAATTTCATTAACGATGTTGGCACTACAATAACATTCATGTTAATAAATAATATCGCTATAATTTACATTTATTACATATACACGATACTTACTTTCGTTCAATACGCCGTAAGTCAATGTCGCTCGTTGGACACTGACTTTCATCCGTCAAGAGTCTACGGATCCAATCAGCCGAATCGCTACTCTCCCTAGACAGATCTTCGCTAGTTTCTTGACCAAAATCTACTACTAGTGGTGTAGCGGAAGTACGATTAGACGTTGATTCCGCAACATTCGCCGTTTCTGAATTACTTCGGCTAGGTTGTCCTGTTGGAGCAAGATGCGTAGATGCGTCATTAGACACATGTAGATCTAATGACAAAAGAATATTAGTATATAGAATCTGAATAACTTGACGTTAAGGATAATTAAGCGGTCAAAGAGAAAGATTTCGATTTCTGATGTAGTCACTCGTGTCTGATTCACAATAAAACGATTTACGCAGAAATACAACAAGAAATGTTTATATATAATAACGCTTTTAAATGGAGGATTTTCACTTAAAAAACAGTAGATATATTACTCAGTCTAATAGTTGCTTCAGATGTACATGGTCCAAGTACAGAGTCAACGATACTTTCAGCCAACTCTAATGTGGGATTCCGACTTGCCGTGCGTGGATCACGACTATCGGATGTTGACTGTTCCTCCGGCGGTGGTGGAGGTGGTCGCTCCTCGTCCTCTTGAACCGTCACTTCCATTTCACCTGTTACATCTAGTATGTAAAAACACATAGAAACACGCGTATAGAATATTTATTAAAAATAAATATAAAAAAATATCTTTCGTCGCTCTTGTACCGATTATGTCTTCCTCCGGAGTACGCTCTTGTCGTGTAGTCTCTACCGCGGTTTCTTCTCCGGCGACAAGCGGGATGACATCGGTTCTTTGCGAGGTTGATGCAGACGGTCGCTGCTCATCAAGTGTTAAACTGGGTAATGCGGCTAAAATATTAGATGCAATTTGAAAAATTATGTTATCACATTTAAATATATTATTTTAATATGTGTATGCGTGTGCAAGCACGTAAAGTTTTCGTATACAAGGGAAAATGTATAGTGGTAGTATATTTACATTCCGCATTATTCGAACGTTCTTTTTCTTCTTTATTATCCTTTTCGCCACCTTCTTTCTCGGATCCATGTTGTTTTTTACGTTTCTCTTTACGCTCGGCGAGTTCGGCGTTCCTGTGCTTTTCCAGTCCAGGTATCAGCTTGTGAACAACACCTTTCCGACACAAAAAAATCAATAAACTTGTACTAAATATAATAACATAAAATCAACATAAATTTCTTCGTCCTTACCAACGCAACAATCTGGTTGAGAATCTCCGTCCAACTGTTTACTCTCTTCGATCCACCAGTGCAATGCGGTTGGTATATTGTTCAAAGTTGCAGCAAGGCTTGGACCAAAGAGATATCCGGATTGATCCTAATAGATTAAAATTTAAAAAATTGAGAATTACAATTAAAATCTTTTTTTGCATATTTGTTTACATTTTCGTATTACATAGTATACATACGACATAATCGATTTGCTCTTCCTCTTGATTAGTGAATATTCCCAATCCGTTATCCATTACGACAACACGTGTATCTCTAAAGCTCGACGCCAAAACTTGACTGGCGGACAAGGGAAGGGTTTGTGCAGCCGGGCCTAAAAGTCTATATCATACATGTAAAATAATTAGACTGTTTATTTTAATAGTCACGAAACACAATGTTTTACTAACATATACCTTTGTAATATTACAGGTGGATTTGAACTACGTGGGTTGGACAGCTGGAGGTACTGATACCGTCTGTGTCGGAGAGCACGTTGTGTTCTAGTACTTGCAGTGTCTAAACTTCCTTGTGATATTAACAGTGGATGAGTACTGATGCCTGTATTAAAATCATTGCAATTATAATTTTATAAATTATGCAAGAAATTAATTAAAAGATAAAAGAAAAAAAGGAGAGAAAAAAAACACAGTCGAACGTTCATATCGACACCCCTGTTCTCGACCAGCTCAGCCTTCTGAGTAAACTGAGATTACGGACACTTATTGTTAACACTTCCACTATGTTTGGAAACATATTCTTGCAGTATAAATGAAAATTGAAGGGGAAACTGAAGTCGAGAATAGAGAAGTTGCTCAGTCCTGATTAATCAAGAATAGGGGACTTTTCCGACTGTAAGTTATCTATTTTCGCTCCTATTTACCGTTGTTCTCAGAACCTGCAGGGGGCTCTTCAAACAGACCTAATGGTAACGGGAATGTGGAATTCCATGGAAGACTAGGTCGCGTATTAACTGGCGTAGACGTATTTGCGATGTCTTGATTTTCAATGTTGTGTTGTATCATTACAACATTACCACCATCGCGCTCGGAAGAGGGAAACATTCGAAAAACGCCGCCCTCTCCAGGATCTTCGTAAAATTCTATTCCATCCTCTTCATAATTGGACGATCCTTCCTCCTCTTCTTCTTCCTCTTCCTCATTTTCTTCACCTATAATAACAATGTAAATGAGGAAAGAGATATACGATCTTTCTATTTCAGTTGCCATGTATCAGATTGGATTAGCTACCATCATCTTCCTCTTCTTCCTCTTCATCCTCATCATCCTGTACCTCGTCCTCATTATCGTCGGACGGATTACTATCGGAGTCTGAATCGGAGCTCATTAAGTCCTCCTAAAATGAAATTTATTGTAGATTCAGAAAATAAAACGGTAAATACTAATTAGATGAGAGAAAAGGAAAAAAGCGACGTTACTCTTACTGTGGTATCTCGAGTCGGATCGAAATCGCCCTCCGCGTCGCGCATCGCGAGGCTTTCGTCATCAATATCCATTGGCCTATGCGGGCGAGAAGATGGTTCTTCCGCCACGGCCGAGCCGTCCCTGGAAAATAGTACACTACTTGATTATAAGTACTGTAGCTTTCATGAACTTAAAGAGCTATTAAATAAATTTAAAAAAAAATCGCGAACGCATGTGCAACACATAAACAGAAGTCAAAAACACACATAAACAGTCAGGAAAAAAAATACATATCATGCTTAAATTAAAAAAAAAGTCTACATATGTATAGATTTGATTGATAAATTGTACGACTGAATCTTACATGTGTTACAAAATAAAATCGTATAAAATACAACTCGTGCAAGAAGAGTACTTTGCTAATATGTGTTAAATGAAGAAGCATTGTCATTATGCAATATCTGTTGTCATATTATTTTAAATTTTATACAGTTCAAAGTATTAAAACTATTTTATCTGCCATGTTGATATCATTTCTGTGCAGATACATCTTAATCAAGTTCAAAGAGATTAAATTTATTTTACATTTGATCTGAATTGCATGACGTTCATCGAAATCTGATTAATCGTTAATTTGCATCTC
Source organism: Tetramorium parvispinum (assembly GCA_011638315.1). Lineage (NCBI taxonomy): Eukaryota > Metazoa > Arthropoda > Insecta > Hymenoptera > Formicidae > Tetramorium > Tetramorium parvispinum. The sequence goes on along the minus strand of VBVR01000544.1, from coordinate 17,669 downwards.
GTTACCTTTCGAGAAGCTGATCCATGATATCCTCTAGTGCAGCCTCATCCCCTTCTTCGTGTACCTGGCTCTCCGAAGTCGGTTCCAAGCTTTCTGCTGTCACAGAGATATCGTGTTCGGTGTTCTCCGCGTCCTCGTTTGTTTCCTCGCCCACAGCATGCGTAGCCTCGGAAGTCGTAGTGCCCGACTGTTCTCCAATTGGTTCTTCCTGAACTGTCCTATTTTTCGGCTTTGTAAATTTGTTATTGACCGCACCCGGCATTGGTTGATTGATAATGCGCGATAAAGTCTCGAGCGGTTTCAATGCGGCATTAATAGTACCGGCCATATTAGGACTCGACAAATCGAGACTGTGCGGTATTTTGGCCAGATCAGTGATTATACCCTTTCTCAGCATTATTCTAACGATGTAATTGACAACGTTGTTGTATTGGTGACCCCTCAAAGAAGCCCTCAGCTGAGTATGCGACATATTTGGCGGACAACTGTCGATCATGGTAGAGATTAGTCCGATTAGTAATTGAAGCTGCGCGTGCTTCTCGGAACTCTCCGGAAGCGCGAGCGTTCTCGTCAAGGCTGCCTTCACTTCTGTCACTAAAGTCGTCTGTACGTCCGGCGAGTGATTGCACGAGGCTATAGCGGCGATCAGCATTCTCGCCATGCTGCTGCACGTTCGATCGCCCGAATTTTCCGGCGACATTGGTAAAAGTTTATCTAGTAAGAATGCTAAAGCCGTCGTGTCTTCAGATACCATCTCGCTTTGCCCAGCTCTGTACGTATATTCGGTGATAAGACTAGCTACAGCGCCGTAAGATCTCACAGCTTCTGCCAATATCTTCAATATCGCAGATTTCGTCAGAATGGGCTTCTTCGCCTCTTCCGGTTCTACTTTACTGTTGTTACCCAGATCAGTATAAATTTTTAGAGGAATAATTTGCGACACTTGATCGTCGTCGTCCAAGGGATCGTTGGTAGTCGTTGCGTTATTTCTCAGTACATCTCGTCGTGATGATGTTGACGATGATGCATTACCTATCGATGAGGTTGTCGCGTGTGATGTCTTCTTTTCGGGGCTCGTTGGAGTTGCCGATCCGTCATCCGTTGACACTGGCATTGGCTTAATTAACGCGTTCAACATATCACGAATAACACCTACGGATACCTCTTCCACCATCGGTAATGCTGGAGAATGACTAGGAGGTAAGGCTTTAACGACTAACCTATTGTCAACGTCGTCCTCTGCAAAACGACAAAGATATAATTTAAAAAAAAGAAAGAAAAAGAAAAAAAAAGAACCGATATCGCCAAAAATATTGCTATTTTAATAGGCGCAGAGTATCACTGCGCAGATTAAATAAAACTCACTTTTCAAGCAACTTATGTCAACTCTAAGAATATTTTCGCACACTTCTTTGTATACTTCCGGATTACGGCAAACGGCGCTACTGATTTGCCGCGTCATGAAAAGTATCTCTTTATATGCAGGAGGTATGTTACTCTGCGTGCGCGCACGAATGACCTGAAACCAAAGCAAGCGAATAATGCATTGTTATATGGATGGATTTGTATATGCGAAATCATATCGAAAAGATGAATGTACCTTCTCCATCGCAAGGCGAAGCGTGCGCGGTTCTTCAAGAGTATGTCGTATTAGTAATGTACATAGGTTGATGCAGCCGGTGAAACTGCACATTTGCGTCATTTCAAGGAGTAACTTAACACCACCTTCACGCGCGAACACCTCTGCATTTCGATAATCCCTCGTCAGCCGTAGACACACTTTCAACACGGCGTGTAATGCGTCTCGATCGACTGGGATTGCCAAAAACTTTACACACGCGCTGTAACATAAACAACAACGTTTATGAAATGTTTATTAGGTTCTTATTAGTTAATTAATTCAATTTTACATATAAAATATTTCATATAATAATGCATGGTCACAAATAAAAAAAACATTATGAAAAACAATAAATATTTCCGCAAAGGAATCATTGTCAATTAATCACAAAGCATTTTAGAAATTAATGGTTTTCTCCTTTTTTTCGAGATCTAAATCTCATTTAAATATATTATTCACATTAACTCTTGGCACTCTATTGGCACTGCTACGACAACGATTCAAGAATTTACATGGAAGATTATTTCTATAGATATCATATCATCGAGAACTTTAAATTATAAAATTCAAGTTTCTATATAAAGTAAATTAAGAAAAATACATAAACATTTTTTGTCAAAATAAAACTTTTAGTTTTAAAAAATGTACTGATCGATTTTATCAAAGAATGCTCAGAGTGCAAAGGATTAAATATCATCTGTACACATTAATATAGATCTTTTATCTCTCACCGTACAATACTCGGTGCTATACTAGGATCCAATCCTTGCACTACCGTGTTTCGTCTCTCTTCTCCTACCGGGCTCTCGTCGGTATCCATATTCGAATCTGAACCTGAACCATCCTCTTTATCCGTATTTAGCTTGAAACCCATTGTGATGGGTCGTCTGTTATCACTGTCCTCATTTACTTGCGTCATGCAAGAGAAAGTAATGAGATATCGGCGCCGACTGCACGATATCCGCACACTGGATTCACCTGCCCAATACGCATCGTTGATGATTCGATTATTCATAGGCGAATAGAGAGTCCATTTGCCTGTGCTTAAGTCGAACCATTTCCACGCTCTGGTCGTGATCTTGTGCATCATCTGCTTTCGCTGCGTGAGAGTGGCCACCTTCTCCAGGCGATCGATGAGCAATAACAAAGGTGCCAACCATTTCGGTGTCTTCATGCTCAATACGGCGCTGGTATCCTTGCAGTCTTTAGCGATTCTATTCTTGTTCGCGGTAAGCGGAGCTTCGCTCACCACCAACAGCCGTACAAGTTTGTCCAGTATCGCACATTCCTCCACTATAAGCGCGCACGGCACTCTCATCTCCTGGAAAGAACCCTCGAAGAAGAGAGTGTAGAGGTAAAGACGACCGGACAGCTTGTTTGCCTCCTCGCATTCCACTAATCTAGCGCCGGCATTTTCGTCCTGGCTCTCGGCGATTTCAATCAGATAGTCCACTAGACGACCGACCTCGCGTATCAACTGCCGTAACATATCGTCCCGCCACTCGTCACCGTTTCTCTTCGTGATCGTCACCAATAGATCGCAAATCCTGTACACCGTGTCCGGCATGAGGTCTAACAGATTGAGACACTGTCCCAGAGCACTACGCGTAAATTCGTCTATGCTCTCGGTGATGGTCGTTTCGCGAGAGGGTATCTCCTCGATACCCGAAATTTTGCGCGTATCCGTGTCTCCGAGCGACATCGCGATGGCGTGCATTATCTGATCGTCGTCTGCCAATTCCAAATCCATGATCAAACCTTGGCCGCTGGCGTCGCTTACTGGAGCGTCAGGTCTACGTAGAGTCGCGGGATTTGTTAGGAGGTAATCGGTCGCTTGCTCCACAGTCATTGTATGCATTAAGGCTTCTATACAATGTGCTCGACTAAAGCCCATGTCCATCAATTGTCTCAAATATTCCGGATTTACATCCGGCTCCGGTTCGTCTCGACGATCAGACCCGCTGCTTCTGCCAACGCCGCTCGCACCGCTACCGCTAGCTATCGCGGTGTCTCCGCTCTCCTCTTTCTCGGTGCGTTCCTTGATGATCTTCTCGCCACGTAGAATATGTCGTAAAATCGATAAAATAGATTCTGTCATGCGAGCTCCATAGTTTTTCAGCGGTTTTTTGCCCCACATCAACATCACCGCTTCGAAGGCTTTTTTGTGAATATCGATAAGATATCTTATTGGATCGAACGTCTCGCAGACTTTATATATTCCTGTACACTTTGACGAGACCACGTGAGGCGAGTCCAAGATGGCTTTAGGATTGACCATTTTCTCCAGCAGCATCAGCCAGGCGTCCAAGAATTCACCAGTTCCGTCAGGTAGATTAGGATGTTCCAATCCATCGGGTAATGCAAATTTGCCTCCACCCGACAATGCCCATTGAAAAGTAGAGAAAAATGCACTTTGACCGTTCAGTTTGACAAATTTTTGAAGCATCAGGTGATAGGGATGCCTCTTCTCATCAAAGAGCATCGGTGAGGTGAATCCCACTGAACATATGAGGAAGGTGAGCTTAAATTTGGGAATCGGCGACGGAGGTAATTTATCCCATGATAAACCGCGCGTCAATAAGCAGTTCAATGCGGTGGCAACACTTCGCGCCGCTTGAGAGGGCAATGTGGGCGTTAAGGGCATTTGCTGTCCTCTACGTTGTCTCATGGGAGAACCCATGCAAAGCTTGACAAGTAGACCAAATAATTCTGAGAGAGCTCTACCTAGTCTTGAAGAAGCACCCAATAATGGTTTGATATATTTTAGTTGATAGTTGTTCGGCCTGTCGGTGCTTACATTTGGTTTGTCGTCTACCTCCATCGGAACCGGCGGCGGATCTGTGCTAAGAGCTTCCATGGCCGTCGTCATTCCGTTACTTCCCATATCCGCAGATACAGTAGCAGACCAAGAGGATGAAGGTTCGCCCTCGGTTTTTAATTCGGGTGGCATCAATTTGTCCATGTCTTCTTTGCCAAATTCGCATCCGGCCGGAATAATATCCTCGCTACATAACGCGAGCAATAATGTACTCTCCCAAACGAGAGACATGTAAAGCTCCGATAAACCTTTGAGGACAGTTAAGCCCAACTCGGAGCCCCAATGATTCATAGAAAGATTTCGGATATCACTTTGACTGGTACGACAAACATGTACAAACATCACCACGTATCCGTGAGCTGCATTCATGGCATGCAATAAAGGCGTAGCAGTATCGCTCGTAAATGCAGTTTCTAAATTTGGAGCTGATGCAAGTTCATGTAACAAAACGGAACCGCCAGGGGATTCCATATTACTGTGAAGTGGTTTCAACAAATTTAGCACTTCACTTAACTGTGACAAACCAGTTTTGAGTACCAATGGTTCATGTGCGAGATTCTGTAAACACCAAATTACATTTGTAATACACAATTACATTAAAAACATATCTACCGTTAAAAAAATAATTATATAAAAATCAAACGTACCAAGATACTTTTGCATACTGAGGCTACAGATTGGGCCGCTTGTGCGACAGGATAATCGACAGGTAAATTAGGTAGACCCAAAATCGACAATAGTGGAACGAGTCCCTTTTGAGCAACAAATTCTCTGCAATGATCGTCAGTTGAATTGTTGCTCAGTATGGCATCTACAAACTTCATAACGTTGTGAATATATTCCACTAAAGCAATGGGAGTTTTCTCTCTTGGTTGAGGTGGTGGTCCAGGCTGAGGAGGTGACATACTAGGTTGCTCTTCTCGTTGAGGATGCGAACTCGTGCTCGCTTCCTCCTCGTCTTCTTCTTCTTCATCACTACTGCTGCCGCCACCTCCTCCACCACCGCCACCAGAATCTCCTACTCCAACACCGACTGACTGACCAGATGTTTGACGATTTCCAGAGGCTGTGTTCGATGGTGAATTTTCAGATTTACTAGCGGCACGCCAGCATATGTATCGCGGATCACAGCCCAATACACACAATTCCTCGAGCAACTAGTAAGTAAAAAAAAAAAAGAAAAATAAGTATTTAGGTAATACATGTATAATTGACAAATTAGGATCAGAAAACGCAATTGATTTGTAAATAATACCTTTATGATAGCCGCAATAGCATCAACTTTTAAGCTTGGTTGGTGCCTCATCAGCTCATCCATGGCATTGCCTAAATTCGAAGCTGTATCGCCTAATGGATCGGCACTTCGTCGCCGTCGCATTGCCGAGAGATAAACAGGTGAAAGAAGTACTTTAAATAAGCGTTCAAATGGTCGTCGCTTCACAAAAGATTCAAGACCGCGTTGATTTAAACAGAGTGCACTGAACACATTAGGTAAAGACCCCAAAACTTCTCTAGTGGCAGGAACCTAATGTAACAATTGGTAAAATTATCGTTTAATATTATATCACAACATATATATATACTTTCCTAATCTAGAAAATATAAATTATTTACACGTACTTCTTTTATGAGTAGAGCATGGAGTACAACGTCAGTCAAGCCATTGTCTTGTAGAGACGATAATAATGACGGTTCTTGGAAAACGTATACAGTCACGACATCAGTAGCAAGTAAAAACAAGGAAGGACCATAATACTCCGAATTACTTATAATATGCTTCAGAGACGATGGTAATGTACCCTCCATAACATGTCGTATACTATCGGAAAATGCCGGGTCCTGAATTGCCTTCTTAAGAAAATTCAACATCGATTTCAGAAGTGCTGCCCGTTGTGGTAAACATGTTTTGCCGGTCTTAGCGGCAGAATAGTCTGGCTGCTGTTCGCTCTTCTCATCTGCTTTAGCAACCGTATTTTCATCTTCTGATATTTCCATGGGATTAGATGACTCTTCTCGTTCATCGAAAGTCTCGTGTTCACGATGCGATGTGGAAGATGCTTCCTCCCTTTCGGCGGATCTTTCACGCGAGGTTTGTGGAGCGTCTTGATAGAGTAATGGCTCTATTTCAAATGGCTGTTCTTTCCTGCACACGTTAACTTCCATATCTAAACGGTTGATAAAGCTTGCCAAGCCACTGTGAGTTTGAAAACCTTGCATATCTATGTTTGTTATTAAATCTATGACACGCACTGCTCTTGTTACAAACTGCAAAAGAAAAAAAAAAGATAAGATTGAATCTATCTTAAATG
>VBVR01000544.1:0-10912 GCA_011638315.1 Tetramorium parvispinum | reverse complement strand
GCTTATAATTATTAATAACAAATTGTAAGAAAATATATAGTCTATTAAATAGTACCGTTATGTGTTCCAGTTCACTTCCTGGCCAATTAATCACTTTCAAAAGACTTTCCATCATGCCGCAACTTACGAGAGCCTCTCCACCCGCCTCGTAACTTGCAAGATGGTACAAAAAACTAAATAAGGCTGTCGCAAGCGGAAGAGGAAATGGCTGTCCATCAGGTTGTGGCGAGGTTAATGTTGTTATACAAGTACGAACCAAAACAGGCAGAAAGCCGTGATACGAGCTAGCTCCAGTGACGTCAATAATCATATTTAATCGCGAACCTGGTTTTCTGAAATCATACAAGTAGAGATTAGTTATATCATCAGATATCATACATCCATATGATAAAAAAAAAAAAGATATTCATACTCACTTAGGGAAATGTGGATTTCGATCTAAATGTATAATGCTTGTAAGAGTGCGTAACGCTGCCGCACGAATCTCGACAAGATGAGTGTGTGGTAATTCCAACAATTCAACCAGTTCTTCAAGAAGTCCGGCATGGAGAAGACTATGCGCATTTTCTTGCAGCGCGTTGCTATACACAAGCACTGATAATGCTTGAAGTCGAGCTTGCACGCACTGTAATCGTCTTCGATAATCCGAAAAACTATGCGCTAGTCTTATATGTGTCAATAGAGCCATCTAAGAACATGTTTCAAGCGCGTTAAAAAATATCTTCCATTTATCGTATCATTTGTGTAAAGAAAACAAAGTCTAAATTAGAACTTTTACCTGTCGTTCCTGAGGTACGTTATAAACTTTCAACAGATCATTCATGATCTGTGCTGGGGTTTTTCCGAGTTTATCAACATTTTCTATATGTATATATGTTACAAGATTCATTTGACCAACTTTCTTTGTACTAGAGAGTGATGTACCAGTTGCCGATGGCTCCGCTACCGTCGGATTTTCCGCGTAAAATTCAAAGTGTAACGTTGTAGCACTCGCTGGAAATGGCTGTAAAATAAAAAATAATATAATCATTTACAAAAACTTATACTTTATCGCACATTGTTGTACAATAATTGTATACGCATCCTTACTTTTTCTGGAAATTCCTTGCAGCAGTCTGCTAAACCAAAACCGTTTTCTTTTCCTCCCCAACTCTAGAGAGTTATAAATTATTATTTAATAAACGGAATCAAATCATAATCGCTAAACTATAAATTAAAGTTACTAACCTCTGCTAGGTGAATAAGCCTGCTGAGCAAAGCTTGCCGTTTGTCACTATTTAGACGTGTAATAAAATTACTGCGTTTACTAAACATGTACAGAAGATTTAATACACCAAGGACTACATTCATGTTACAACTTGATAGTAAAGTAACCAAGTGTTCCATGCTGTTGTACAAATGCCGTGAGAACGAATGCTCAATTAACAACGTTGTGAAGTGGAGAACCCAGAGAAGCAGCTCTTTTGCCTACGTATCAAGTTAATAATTTTTATTATATAATTTTATCAATCAGCTTACTTTTAGTGTAAAACTATTACAAAAAGTTACGTTTAGAAGTAATACATATTTTCAATCTAAAGTTGATGCTACGAGTGATGAATCTTTTATTAAACAAACCTCTCGATTTTGAGGAAGATCACATGCTAATTCCCATGGATTATCCGGACTCCTTGCTGCAGCTTCTTCTAAAATACTGTCACTGAGATCTAAGACATCAATCCAATGAAATAATTCACACTTTCCGAATGTCCACGCATCTATCTGCTTTAGTTCTTCCAACAGCTCTGCGTGTGAGCAAGAGCGTAGTTTGCTTATGAGTGCCTGACATTCTGCTGGCTAAACACATATATTACACATAATTAGTTTCAATATAATAATCTAAATAAAATGCGGGTATACGAGTATGTATACACATTACAAATTTTTGTATTCCAAGAAACAATAATCTTATACTGCATATCTATAATTTACATTGTATAAGAATTACATGTATATTGTATATGAATATAAAAAAGCTACAAAATTATGCAATCCATTGCAAGAGATTAAATTTCATTTAATGTATAGTTATATATTTTAATAAAAATAAATTAGTACCTACGTTATCACGTAAATCTAAGTAAAAACGTTTAAAAATTTAGTAAAAAAAATTATGCATATACTTACCACTTCGGAGGTGCATTTTTTCAATCTACTGCGATCGATTTTCATTTTGATGTGTTAACGAATCCTTCCCAATTTTAATATCTAGAATAAAAACACAAATATCACACTTTATAATAAGATTTACTAAAAATTAACTTAGTATTATATGTAATTCGAAGTAAAATATCAAGTTTTAAATATAATAAAATATAACACTGATAAACCTTACATCATTGATAATTAATAATAGAGCAATGTAAAGAACAAAAGTTTTCCCTTCGTTATTGAAAAAACATGAAAGCACAAACACTATGCTATACTCAATAGAAATATCAATCCATAGATATCGTATTGTAATAATACATATGTATATATATATACATAATATACTTAAAGATATAAAGATATTGAGATAGAATATACAAATTCTAACAAATATTACAATGCATTTCTAATTCATCTACATAAATATTGTAAAATGTTTCTAAATGCTTCTATTTACTAACAAATACTCTCGAGAACTGATAGCTTAATAACTGATTTTTACAGCTCATGCATTGATTAGGCCATAAAAGAATTACAATTAACACAAAAAACGTACAGATTTATATGTATATAGAGAAATCCTAACGTGTTTGCGATATATATTTTCTAAACTACATGCAGCTAAGAAAGTTTGAACCTTTTTTTTAGGGAAGTCTGGAATTACTTTCAAGACTATGCTTCTTCTACATGATCTTAAACGTTTACAAAGGTTCACAATGATGTATCCTATACTATGCGACAATAATTAGAAATACAGTATGTTTACGTGTGCACGAGATCGGACAATTTGAAAGAGAGAGAGAGAGAGAAAAAAAGACACACACAGACACACACATACACGCAGAGAAAGAAAGCAAATGAAACTACGATGAAATTCGTCTCGACAATAGCTCACATGTTTTTGCGATTTCTAAGAATCGATGTACGGTCGAGCAATGACGTTATGAAACATTATGACGTATCGCAACATTGAGCAACCCCCTTTTTTCCGATGATTCTTTCTTCTGAAACGCGCGATCGCTATCTGGGTCGTCTTACCCTTTGTGCCACGCGTCGCTCATCCCTCGGCACGGACGTGCGCTCGCTCCTTCGCGATCGGTCGTGCGCGACGCTAGAGCGCGGTCCTCGACGAAGGTGACGGGGATCACGCTAATCTGCACAGTCATCAGCGGCACGGGGGAGAATCTAACCTATATCTCGCGCGCGCGACGCAGGAACAACGGCGAGGCCGAACAGCACAGGCACACGGGATCGAGTGACAACACCCTGGCGGCGGTCGGTCACACTGCCAGGCGCTCGCGAGAGACCCGTGCGCCCTCGTAAATAAACGTTTGAAGGTGAACAGAGGCGTGATGCCCGACGATTTCGAATCGCGGCGACGGTTAGACGCGGGGAAAAGAGGTTTTTCTCCCCCGCGATCGCGCGACGATCGAGGAAAAGAAACACCAAAAAGGAAAGAAAGACAAGAGCGAGAAACGCGGACGAAGAAAGGGGGAGCGACGTGCCTCCTCTCTCCCCCCCCTCCCTCATTCACTCGATCTCTCTCTCTCGCACACACACACACACGCGCTCTCTTTCTCTCTCACCTGGCGATGAGCCGTCGGACTTCCGTGCTCCCAACTTTTCTTCGCGAAAACGTAGCGCCGCCGCTACTACTGGTAGCCTCTTCCGTCGCTGTGCTCGAGTTCCGTCCGATGATGCGCTTCTTCACGTCAGCAGCGTGGCGATGCGGCACGGGCATCGCGGTCGCGTCGAAGCCGCGAACCCGAGACCACTTCGCGAGCGCGCTGCCGCTGTGCGGTTGATGCTATTGCCGTTACGTCCGTGTCCACGATCCTCGCCAGCTATTCCGTCATTAACGCGTCACCTCCGCGACGGAGCTCCTCTCGTGGTCGTCGGCACGTTGATAGTCGCGGCCGCGGCTGAACGCTCACGCGCGAGACAGAGAGACAGCGAGAACGGGCGCGGAGGGGAACGGACGGACGGACCGTAGGCGATAGAAAGACGCACACGCATGCACGCACGCGGAGCGCGAGGGGCCGGCGATCGGAGGGGATGGTGGGTGCGCGGAATGGAGGGTCGCGAAATGCTCCGTGTGCTCGGCCGCGGCACGACGGTGTCAAAACAAAACCGCCAACGAGCGGCGGCCGCCAAGGCGCTCGTCTCTACCCCGTGTTCTTTTTTCTCTCTCTCTCTCTCGTTCTTTCTCTCTTGTGTTCTCGCTTCTTCCTCCTGCCTTTTCTTCCTATCGGCAGACGATGGTGCCGATCACCGCCATTTTAGCGAGGCATCCCGCACGACGGCACCGTCTCTCGTCTTTTTTAACCTTGGCGAACAGACGGGGATTCGCCGCACCAGTTCTTCGAGAGTTCAGCTCGATCGTCGTCGATGTTTCTCGAATGATGTATCTCTCTCTTTCTCTCTCACTCTCTCTTGCGCCACCTCACACGAGTTCACGTTCACTCGCTCGCTCGAGCGAGTTCACGACCTCCTCGTCTCGCTCGACGTGTCGTCGCACGAGTCGTTGCGCGAGAATTCGCGCTCTCGTCTCTTTTCACTGATATATATATATATACCTATATATATATATATGATACGTATATTATTGCGCACCGCGAGAGAGACCGAGCTAGTCGGCTGCGTCGCGTAAATACGTATACACACTGGCCCGCACGCACTCACACATGCACGCGCGCGCTCCTGCTCGAACACAACCTCCTCTCCGAGGAAAACGTTTCGGAGAGCGCTCGGCTCCGGCTCGAGGAGTCGCTCGCAAAAAACCGCGGCGAATACGATATCGTCGCTACGTAAATTGCACGCACGTCCGCGCGTCCCGAGCCACCTCACACACGCGCGCGTTCCCTTTTTCTCCCTCTTGCACGACACAGCGCGCACAACAGGCCGATCCTCACGTTGCGTATATCGCTACTACTCGATCCATGACGACGCGGCGCCGGCGGCAGTGGCGGGCACTTCCGCGCGATCTCGCAATGTGGGCGCGGCATAAGGTGCGTTCCGTTTCATGCATGACGCGCATAATGCATCATTTATCCTTCTTGTTTACCAAAAAATAAACAAGGATAAATGATGCATTATGCGCAACATGAATGAAACGGAACGCACCTATAAACTCGCGGGCGAATCCGCGTTGCCCCCGCCGACTTTGAATCACAACCCGATGTCTCTCGATCGCGTGCGAGCTAAATTATTAGATACGCGTCACTCGCATCGTTTACAATTCATGAAATTATACATAATTATATTGTTCATAATACTAAATTATATAAAATGCATATTACGTGTAGAACTATTACACAATTTTTATTTATATAAAATCACAAGTTTTTTTTAAAGACTATTCTACATTTATCGTAAAGCTTCAATCCTAGACCGGTACTTATAAGTCAGTTCTTATTTCAAGACCGTCTTTAATACAGCTCTGCGATTAGTTTAAAACTACAGAAGACTGTACTCAAGTTGATCTTAAATATAAGAACTATGAATACCGGACCTAGACGCATAATAATCAATGATGAAACAGAATGAAGAGCATACAATTGCCTTACGATGAATGAAATACTACGATATATTATGTAGAATAGCCTTAATATGAATTTTGATACAAAAAGCGCATTGTATTCATTTCTTTCTTTTTACTCTCTCTGTCAACCTTGCAAACGTAAATCTGTACAGATTTATGATAAATATATGTAATAAAACATCTAAAGTCTCTTTTTAGGCATTGAAAAGTTTATTCTTGTCCACAAAATAAATAAAATTTAATAAATTAACTTTCCTTTTTTACTTCACATCTGTTAATATGTTCAAGGATAAGATCGATTATCGATATATCCTTTTCCATTACGTAACGAGTTTCCTTATTCATCACTGTCAGCGATCTCATAGTGCTTGTGTCATGTAAATAACAATATATTTTATCTAAATAAGAATCTATCTTATTTGCGTAAAGTGGGCCGTTTGCTTCATACTTCAATATGTTTGTGTCAACCTGTTCAACTAAACGATTTAAATACCGTGCTATATTTACCACCCCCAGAATTTTATACATTCCTGGCAATATCATAATAGGATCAAACCCAACGGTCTTCCAAATTATAGTTAAAGATGCATCCACGTTTGCATTCTTGCTGAAATATGGCGAGCAAAAGCTAGCAAGCTCGTTAGGCAAATTTTTCACTGTAGAATGAACGTGTGTTGACACGGAAACATGAAAGTACGACGAAATGAATTGCAAGAAAGATTCAATGAAATAGATTGGATGCCGTGGATCGCAAAAAATAACAAGTTGCTGCTTAATAAGTTTTGGCCTTTCTGAAGACTGTTCGGTCACTTGCTTGATTCTCGTTTCCTGATTTAATTCTGTTTTAACTGACTTTTCTTCTTGCTGTTGCATCTTCCATTGGAAACGAGTCATTCGGCTAGTTCTGCAAATAAAAATAATAAACAATATTGGCAAGTTTTCAACTTTAATTATATCATTTAACTAAGATTACTTTTCACCATTACTTGTAAACGTTTTACCAAATTTTACTTCCAAAAAAAATTAATCTAACATAAATACCTTAATAAGAATTATATTTACTTCTCTAATCGACATAGAGGATTGTTATGAACCATCTCCATATCCACTTTTGGCCCAACAAGATCGCGTATATTATTCAAACCATATTTAATCATTGTTGGTCTAAATTAAAAATAAAGTGTGTTTTTATATTAACAAAATCACATACATATACACACATATTTTCGTACCTTTCTAACGACAAACCCCATCCAAGGACATTTACATCCGGGGGTACATTCATCGGCAATAACAATTCAGGCCTAAACATACCGCTATTGCCGATCTCTATCCATTTCTCTAGACCATTATGGAAACAGAATATTTCCATACTCGGCTCAGTGTACGGATTATATGCCGGTTTGAACTGAAGCTGAGTAATACCAAGCTTACTGAAGAATTCATACAAAGTACCAATAAGATCACCCAATGTAAGATTATAATCGGCGACAACACCCTCAATCTGATGAAATTCGGCAAGATGTGTCGCATCTAGAGTCTCATTGCGATATACTTTATCAATACTGAAGTATTTGACTGGCTTAAACTCTCCCTGCAAAATATTTTTTCATTATATCTCATCGTCCTTAGAAAAATAACCTGTTTTCTTTTTTCGACCACATACTTTTTCCATGAGTTTATACAACATTCGTGCGGTATTAGCCGTTGTATGAGTGCGTAGCAAATTTTTTTGTGCCTCTTCTAATTTCCAATCGTATCTATAACCTTGAGATCCATATGCTCCTTTACTATGAACAGTTTTCACTCTTTCGAGATATTCCATAGGGAACTTCGTACTAATGCGTGGTTCTAAAAGACAAAACTAATATTTTATCCATATTTTTGGATCATTATTTCATATATCATTCTGTGATAAGGTACCAGAGATGAAAAAGGTGTCGTGCGCATCACGAGCGGGATGTTGTTGCGGCTGGAATAGAGCGTCGAAATTCCAGAAAGAACTTTCTACATAATTATTCGTCGGCATTTCTGTAAATCTAAAACAGAGTAATTTTTATGACAAGACAATTAATAAATAATTGTTCATAATATAAGGTACATAGTATATAGTATAAAATCTAAACTTTTAATCCTAACGAAAGAGATGACGCATGGTTCCGTGAGTTGATGATTAATAACGGGAGGGTTCTGAGTTCAAATCTCAATAGCTCCTCATCCCTTATACAGGGTCCCAGAATATTAGGGACTATTTTTGTGAGCAGGTAGAGCGGACTAAACTCAGTCTAAAGGTCCTCTACTATTTTGCAATTTTTGCAATAATCAACGAGTTATTAATTGTTAAAAATCCAAAGGAGAGAGACCGTGTTTGAGTACCTACCGATCGAAGACTGATTCCTCTTCTGGAGGAGAACCAGGACTTCCTTAATCGGTAGGTGAAGAAAAGAAGGTAGAATCGACCTAATCTGAATACGAGTGCCATAAGCAGGCCTCACTGAAGACCGTCCCCTTTAGCATCATTATTATTAATCTTAACAAAAGATCGATGTCACTTACCCCATTTCCAGAAAGATTTTCCTGAATTCATGACGAACTTTTAACAATGGATGTAAGTGCCCAATTTGAAGCGGCGCACCCAGAGCCTCAAAATTATATGGTTTGAATTTCATGTCTTTCCAAGCGCCGTTCACCAACAAATCCGATGTTAAATCTGCTTCTAACTTTTCTATTTTTGTAGAAAAATTTGGTCCCTTCTCAAGATGCATGCTTTTAATCACTCTGTCGAGAAAAGATTGAAAACAGAGTCAGACAAAAGTACATGATTCTACATTGGCTACGTTTGCTTTAGATGCTCACATGCTAAAAGCATCATTCTATCTTTCTTTGATATAATAATGAAAGGCAAAGATAAAAATGACGATTTCAGCATATGAGCGCCCAAAGCGAACGCAGCCATTGTCCTTTATCCTTGTTTTAATACATTTGCAGTATACACTTACACTTCTTGCAAAAACTTTCTCTTCTTATATTCTGCTTTAACATTTTCTGGAACATTTGTGAGATTCTTCAGATGTTTCTGTATGACATCTACAATGGACGAAACCTTTTTCCGTACGATAGGAACATCTGCGCTTTTGTCGAGCTTGATCCACCCAGCAACCATTGCCTTGGAAAACCCCATTTTAGCATAAGGACTGGATTTGACGAGTTCTGCCTGAGGTATCCCTTCGTCAGGGACGGCATGGTAAACGACCGCTTCGTGGCTGCCATGTTCTATTATGTATTTCCCCTCGTCAGTAATCTCCCATTTCTTTTTGGAAATCGGTTTTACCCTGATTAACTGTAAATAGGTTAAGATTGAGCATTTGATTAATTAAGTTAGAATAACGGATTCCAGGTGAGAAAATATTCACCGAATATGAGTTGATTAGCGCGATTTACGTTATTATAATTCAATACACGTGAAATTGAAAATATATGAATTTAAACGGCGCTAAGCCGTTAAGCGATCAATGGAAAATTCCATTATTGAAACAAACTTACATCATCAATTGTCTCGAGGCTCTTGATTGCGCCTACGATCTTCTGATGATCTTCTTGAAACTCTTCTGCCAAATCTAACGAATTCGCTTCGCCACGTGCGTCCAGATTCTCTAGAATTCGATCTGCCAATTGTCTTGCCATCTTGAGAGGCTAGCATGCCCACGCAACCGAATCGAACATCTATCTAATTTTAGAGGTATGTTCTTTTTAGCTGAACTGGCTGCACTAGTTCAGAGGTTATCTTTCTCCTTCCAATATAGGAGGGAAAAGGATAACCTCTGAACTAGTGCAGCCAGTTCAGTTAAAAAGAACAGGCATTTTGTCACAACCGGCGGCACAAAATCACGTGGTAATGGGCCAATATGTGGGTATATTCCGAACGATACCTAACAACGCATATACTTTCCATTTTTTTTTATATTACAATTATTAGAAGAACAGTTGTATGTATAATTAAAAATATTCAATGCAATTAAAAATGAATGAATTATATTTATTTTACTTTACGTGGAAATAACGTAATTAGTGTGGAGCTTTTTCTAACATGAATGCTGCTGTGCTCGATTTATTGAAGCAAATATGGCACGAAGTCACTGTTTAATTAATATACTGCGTGACAGATAAGGCTTTCTATATAATGGATAGTAATACACTGCAGAATGATAGAATGCATTCTGTAGTTTGGTTTATACCATCAACTTCTGTTACGCCTTTAAAGAGCATAACATTTCATTATTAGAATAGAACAAAGCTCCCATAGTACAGCAACTTTATAATAACATTTAGTAATAACATAATTAATTCAATCAAATCTCTCCATTTCCGTGTCGACTCGTTTATTATTCAATTTGCTCTTTCTTCGTTGTTCCTTTAGACTTTCATCTTCTTCATCAAAGTAGACCCAATCTGGATATTCAAACGTGTCGTCTAAAATGTCATTTCCGATACTGTTTAACTCGAGTATTCCAATATCCACATGCCCGAGGTGAAACAGTATCGAGAACGTCTATGTACTGTGCCGATTGATTAAGAAACAGTTCTCGCTCGATCGTATCTTTTGGGAAACATTCTACAAAGCAGCCCAGTAACCTACAAGCAAAAATCCAACAATAAAAAATTAATATAGAGACAACAGAATTGATAATGAATGAAATAATGAATGAATGAAAAGATAAAAAAACATAAGATTGCACAAAAGTGTCTCGCTTATCCATCTTTAATCTCAGTCTGTAGAATGTTAATACATCTCTTGGACAAAATCTTGGACTTTTCATAATGAGCCTTCTGCCTAGTATCAATAATCAAATATCTGACGCCTATGTTTTGTCAGTTGTTTCATGTTGTATCAGTAGCTTACCAACATCTGCATAGTGACGAATTGATATCAGTATAACTGATCACACGATATCAATTCATCACTATCGCTACAAAGACATGTATAAAGGATCTTTGGTCGGTATTTTTGGCAATTCAATATCATTGTTCCGCGCGTCCAACTCACAGGGATCGTACTCCCTATTTCTATTATTATAGGAGGAAAAGGGGAAAATTATGATAAAAAAAGGGGAAATTTTAATTGATGTGCAGCACAGTTATATACAAATTAAAAACTTTAAAATAATAAAACTAATATTTGAC
>VBVR01000543.1:0-47057 GCA_011638315.1 Tetramorium parvispinum | reverse complement strand
CCCCCCTTCTCAGCCCCCCTTCCCCTTTCATCCTCCTCGTCCTGCCTGTGTACACGTACGCACGTGTAGGTGTAACATCGCGCGCCGCAACACACAGCCTCCACGCTCGTTTCGAGCCCGCGCGTGTAAGTTCGTGTAACGCGCGCCCGGCCCGGCCCGGCTCGGCTCAGGCCCGGAGGATACGGGCATAGCACGTCGATCCTGTCACTGTCGCTTCCAGGATCGTCAATTTTCGTAAGCCGCGGGTTGACGTGCTTTCACCGCGATCGTGCCGACGCGACCGATATTAAATGTTTGCAGGCAATTTCGGGCGTAATCGGCACCGCCGTGCCCGTTTCGCAGTTATTGCGCACTCGCCGGCTGTGCGGGCGCGAGTAATAGTCGTTATTGAATGCCAGATATTGAACGCCTTCCACCCTAGGAAAAACGCGCGTCTGTAAAATAATGTGCAATCCTATTTACCAAGATATCTGGTTGAAAATATTGATAATCGATAAACATCCCTTTAATATAATGTTATTATTGAGAATAAATTATTTTTATCTGAAAGCCTGCGCGAGAAGAATCGGCCTAAATTTTGGCAATACGTAGAAAACGTTTTTCAATTAGTCCGCAATCATGTCCGTATTTTATGCATTATTAAAAAGCGCCTCGCCGACTGAGCGAATGCAAGTACCAGTCGTTATTGAATGCCAGGTATTGAATGCTCTCCACTTGAAAAAGAACGCGCTGTAAAATAATGTACAATCCTATTTGTGAGGATATGTTTTTGAAAATATTGATCGATAAACACATCTCTTAATATGATACTATAATTATTATTGCGAATAAATTATTTTCATCTAAAGGCTTATGCAAGAAGTGTCGATTTAAAATTTTGACAGCATGTACGCGGAGAAAACGTTTTTCAATTAGTCCACAATCATGCCTATATTATGCATCATTAAAAGCCGCGTGTGTGTGGCATTTAATGGCAGCGGAACGCAGTAAATTCAGGATACGCCGCGCCAAGCAAGCTGCCTTTTAACGCATACGCGTTTTATGCATAAACCGAACAAAAGGTGGAGTTTTCTTAAGGTTTCAAGAAAGTATGTTGACGATGGCGATCTACGAAGCAAAATAACCGTACAGCTTTATTTACCTCGCCGATGATTTACGCATGACGCGATATGATGTTTTTCCGTTTCGTATACCTATGCAAAAGCGGTACTTGTGATCCTGTTTCGTCATCATTATCTACACAGCTCTCTCGCCTCGCAGCGTACTCGCTGTGAGTATGCGGAGCTGTCAAATACATTGAGCGCGCGCATGAAATTGCGCCTCTTAATGTACCCATTTACGCATGTCATCTTGAAATTTCTAATGCTGGAATCTCAACATCGTGGAAGACTTTACGACGAAATCGCGCTATTTAAAGAACTCGAGAAGATCTATATCGGTGCATGTTGATCAGGCACCGCAAGAATGTTAATATCGTACAGGATACACCTGCGAAGCATAAGTTGAAACCATCTGAAATCAGATCGGGAATGAATGTTTCTCTCGCATACCTTTTTCCAAGATGTTCTCATCCCATCGCCATCCGAAATCCCTCCGCAACGAATATCGTCCACTGTCTAATTGTCGAAATTTCTCTCCACACGCGTTGCGGCGCACTTGACACAGCGATAAACGTCGTGACGTATTTACCGCAATAAAATATTGACGATGCGGGATTATTGCGGCTGATACCAAGTCAAGATGCGAGAGCGCTGTCACGGCAATAACATATCCGAATTAACGATCGTTCAGATTTATGACGAACATGTTTGCCCGGACTATTTAGCGGACTTTAGCACGCAGTTATACACAAAGTCATAATTCCGCTTGCGCTCGGTGAGCAAATGCAGAATAACATCTCTCGCGTACTCCTCGGGAACGGAGCGGTCATTGGGCGCTTCCATGAAGCGGCTTTTCCGGGAATACTGACATTACGCCCCTGGTCCTGCATATAAATATACATCGGCCACGGTATATAAATATACGCGGCATCGCTCGTATCCAGAGATAAAGCATTGCAAAAATCCGCGTTCCGTGATGAGCGTATTCTCGCACGGCAAAGTGGCCGCGTGTATGATTAGGAGGGAAATACCGCGAACGCGGGACTTTTCTGCCTCGCGCCTCGATAGCGCACGAGGTCCTTCGTATGTGAGATACGACGTGAGTCGCTTCTCGCTCGAGCACGCTTGCCGATACTCCCGATGCTCCTCGAGATCGCCTTATTTTCTCTCTTCTTCCTCTTTCCTCATTTTCTTTATGTAGGCGCGAATGGAGTTTCTCGATTCGGAGATGGTCGAGTGGATTCTTCTCACCGCTCACGTTTCTCACCTTAAACGATCGGGACGTGAATGTCACGTTCACGAGGCAACTGCTGATTGTGAATACAATTCGTCAGAAATCATGCCCGCGGCTCATACACATATATATGCGCGGCCTGAAAATCGCGTGATATTATTCTGTATCTCGACGCGCTCCGAACGTCGAATGAGGAAGGTTTAACGCGCTCTGAAAATCGTGCACGAGATGCACGCACTGCGAAGAAACTGGGAAGGATAACGTCACGCATTTAAGTACCGCAACTCGCGTTTCGGTTGTCGTGCAGCTTGGAAAGAGAAAGTTAGAATCGCCGGTCAGCAAAGCGCGAAAAAATCTTTCTTCGAGGCGCGTGAGGTATCCCCGGCGCGCGAGAGTGGCGGTGCTTATTATCCCTCAGCACCTGCAGGCAAGAGGAAGGCCTTTTATCGGCGCTCCGCACTCGGAATGAAATCACCTCCGCGTTTATCTCGCTACGTACGTAAGAAACGCGAGACTCCGCGTGTGAGATACCTCGAGACGGCGTAATCGCGAAGACTTTCGCGCTGCTCGCGGATCATAACATGAATTTTATTCGATTATGGGATATAGGACACTCAGTCATCGAAGGAGCCCCAGGCTATATGTTCGCATAAACGATCAATGGATATAAAGACTCGCTAGACTGAACACAGAGAGCTAGGAAGATGAAGCAACTTGCATGCAACAGCGAGAACTTATATAAGCTATCCCAGAAGAACTTCATTAGACTTCATATCCATATCAGAGGCGCACCGGAGGCAACAAGAGAGAATAATTATCAAAAAATAATCTTTTCAACATTGATCGGTATACGTTTGGTTAGTACGTTTCATTAAACATTTTTTGAGGCTTAACGTATAAAATTTTTCTGAAAATTGATTTATTCAAATCCTTTAGACAATTTGCATAGCTAAAAAATATATTTTTATTATTTAAATACCCTATATATTCCAGATAACTTATATAATCTTTAACTTTAAATTATAAATCCTTAACTTTAAAAATTTATTACAGTAAACACAGTATTTATTTATTACAGTTTTGGATATGTGTTACGACAATGTATTAACAACGACAACGAAATCTTTAATAATAATTAATATAAATGTGAATATAAATTACATCACGTAAATTTTAGAATATATTTTCACGTTCTATCAAACGGTAAATAAAGAAAAAATATTACAAAAATTTCTCACAGGAATTCATATTAATATGCGTTCGACACGCGCGAGCATTTGCATTGAAGGGTTCCGCATGAAGACAATGCGGCTCTCGCACGAAAATCGATTCGTTTTTCGTTCTCCGTTGCTTGGTTCTTTTCATTTGCCACATGTCGGAATCGGACAGTAGGCTCCGTCACAGCCGGCACCCTCGTCCTTGCGACACGAGACGCGGAACAATGCTCGGGCCATTTCAACAATCCTGTCACGCGGTAGCCGCGAGATAGAATCGAGAAAAAAGTTTCGGGGGAGGCCTCCGAAGAAGGGGGTAAAAAAATGTGCACACGCACGTAGAACATCCGTCGCTTTGCATTCAGGCGCGCTCGGAGAACGAAAGGCTTCGATATATACCAACGCGCGTACGTACATATTTTTTCTCTTCTCCTCGACGTTCTCGACCGAGCGATGGTCGTCGCACCCTTTCTATGCGCGATGAGCGAGGAAAGGGAGCTTACTACACTCGCACGTTGTACATACGCGTACCCCTGATATAGTCGGAGAGATTGAAAATAATAATAACGTCGACGATGAAAAAAAGCGACAAAAAACGTGGTACTTTTTAATCCGAAACAGTCGTGCCCATGATATGCAGATTTCGCGGAGGCGCCCTTTTCTTTACGTACCATTTTTTGTAACGTGTTTTTGCGTGCATCCTTGCAACACGATTGCATTGCAGTTCCGATGTTAAATCAATCGAGCGTAATGCGGAACGCGGCAGAGAAATGGTACGCCTGTGAATAATAATAATAAAATTTCCATTTTCGGTAATAATGGGCGAGAACATTAATATTTAATCCTCTTACGAATAGCAGCCTTCTCCCCCCTCTCTGGAGACGAGGCCACATTTAAAACTTGAAATATTTCAAATTGTCATTTGTTTCACAGCATGCTTCTCTTTACGTATTATATTTTCGCATGTAAATTATCGCATATGTATTAATAAAAAATTATTACAAAATATCTGTTATATCAAAGAAAAATAATTAATATTAAATAATGTATTTGAATACAGTTATTTTTTTCTGAAGAATCTAAAAATATACTTAATTTTTATTTATTTTTATTTTATATTATAGTGTAATGGATTATCGCAAATGTATTTTATTATACGTGTAACAAAATTATATATTTATGGTAATACAATGCACTGTAATATAATAATGTTTTATACACATATTATTTTATTTATCATTTATTTTAGTTTTTGAAATAATTGCAGAATATATATATACTAAAATTATATGTATATATATATATATGTATATCAGAATAGGAAGCTATGTGGATTGACATTTAATAACACATCCATGGTGTTAACTTATCATTTACACGCGCATGCTCTCTCTTTCTCTATTTCTCATTAGTCTCGCCGATTGCTAGTCGTGTTAGCCGTAAATGAGTATAACGCACGCTGCGATCTTGTGGCTGATTAATCTTTCAAACAACATACGTGCACGTTGCTGAAAGTCTCAAATATTTCCCGCTGTGCGTATAACTAGATATTGTCCGCGTTCATCGATTTCCCTGAGGAATTGCAAATACTTATATAGCTTTTTGATGATTGCATTAATGGTAATTTCTTAAACCTTAAGAAAATTGAAAATTGAAAATTGAAAATGAAGTAATATGCATCAGAGAAACTCAGATCACAGTTTATTATATTTTTATAATTGAGATTCAAATCATAATAAAGTCAATTACTGTTTAATTTACTAGATTAAATCTATCATATATGTGTAGTTTTGCTTAATTTAAAACGTAATTCATTCTGTAACACATGTATGAATCTTTTATTTAATACTTTTACAAATTGTTTTCGATATTTTATGAATAAGAAAGTAATAATAAAGGCTGTAGAGGCAATCAAGGGACTAGAGTGATATTTGTAGACGATTTATATAATATATTCGCTTGAAATGCATAAAAATGATTTCTACTCTAATGAATATGATGTACAATTATAGTCTGTCAATACATATTACCGATACTGAAAAAAAAATAAAATCAGTAAGAAGAGAAATGTTCGAACTTGCAATAATAATGCAATAAAAACATTTTATATTACAAGAATATAAGAAGTAGATTAGCATGCAAATGACCAGTACCTTATTTCTATCGTTAATTATTAGTATTCGTGTACGAGTGAAATGAAACACGAGGACGCGTGATTCAGCAATGACCCCTCTTATTTCTTCGCCGGAGGATGAAAATTCAACCATAGAATTGGATATAACTGTAGTATACGTTGTGCGGCATTAGATTCGCAATTTACTCAATGTCTCACTACATTATACTTGATAACTGAATTTCACGACAACCGTTCATTTAATCGCCGATAAAGTTGTTAATTTTAGATTGTCGTGCCCAGCGTTGTCAACGTGAGGAGTCGTGTCGGGATACACACCACTAGTAATAGACGCTCCGTCATCATCAATTCACGTTATCGCGAATAACAGAATAAAATGATGCTGCGAAGCAATTGATGCGAGATGAGCGCGATCTCCCGGTCTCTTGCCTCAAGAATCGCCGTGAGTCATTTCTCTGAAAGCTGTCATTGTGCCGGACTGCTCCCGGCTGATGCGAGTCTCTCGGCAGAGCTACATCACACTGCCAGGGTTAAGAAACTCGGCTTCGGAGCAAGTATGCGGCTTCTCCGGAGCGCGAGACCCGGGTCTCGGGTTTTTTGCTCCAGAAATACGGTCTCTGGAGTCAGTCACGGACACGGCGCGTATATGCGCGTTCACAGCTGTCCCGACCATCCCGGCCATCCCGTCCATCCTTTTCATCCCGTTCAAACAATAACAACCATTCTCTGTTTGCTTATATAACCCCCCCGTCCCCCCCCCCTCGGAGAGCGGTTCGAATTAAATTCCCGCTACATACAGCCGGCACTCCGCGGCGTGAATGGCGCGTTGGACGCGAAATCGCCGGAATTCGCGAAATCGATGGCGACGTAACGAATATGAAAAGAGGTCAAAAACGATTACGGGCTATATGAAACCCGGAGAACGATTTTGTTTCGTCGGTGAATTGCGAAATTTGTGCTCCCGGTCGACGTGTGGAATTTCATTCGCGGTTTTTGTTTGTAGAACCGCTTTTTCGTCGGTTCTTGATATTATTGGTCAATAGCCCCTATCACCCGGCACATGCATACTCTTTTTTTACGCATGAATATTTGTGAATTGTGTTTTACAGTGATTTGCTTACGAAAGGTAAAATAAAAAGAGATCAATAAAAATACACGGGGAGTTAACTTTCTGTGAAAAGAAAATATTGTAATTTGAGGCCTTCAAAAAAGCTATTTCACCACTATTTTTAGTAAGAGAAAGAAACGTTATTATTTTTTAATATTGGAATAGTTGGAAAAAGCACCGAGATAAATTCTAAAGAAGTAGTTTTCTATCTGAATATATTTCGTTTAAGAAATCACCATGTGAATCTACAATTTTAGCGAATATGCCAAACTATGTTTTTACCGGGGTGATGTGTGCAACGAGATGAAACTGTATTAAGACAAATGGTTCATGGTATGATAAAAAAAATGAGACGTAGGGGGTCGAAGGGCAAAGGAAGGGTGCCCAGGCAATATTTCGAGCGAACCAGCGCCGTCCGATTATTAATCCACTCGCTGGAAACCCGATGTTTTCGTCGTGTTCTCCAATGGGTCATTGCTCGTGGTTCAGTGATTCTCAACTGGCAAGTGCCGCGCGACTTACCAACGCATTCACTAGCATTATACACATTGAAAAAGTATATAACATACAAATATGTGTTTACGCTTTAATTATAAATAAACGATATATTAATAAAGAAAATTTTATCCAACTCGATAAAACTTAATTTTATTATTAATCAAACATTGTTAATTACGATTGAAAACTGACACAACATGATGTGTATTTTCATTTTCGAATTATTTGATGTTGAAAATAAATAAATTATATAATTATAAGGCAAAACTCATTATTACGCAAAAATATATTGTACCCGGAATATTTCTTTTGTAAAAATCGCGGATATCTTCGTATTTAGGTGTATTATCGTCATATAATAATTTTTTCTTTACGAAAATTACTTTGCGCGTCTATTCGTTGATTCTGTGTTCTTGCAAACCTGAGAGAAATTCCGATGTAATTTAGACCGCGTGCAAAACATCACGTTATAACGTACGTGCCGAGAAGATTGTTTCATGTAACGAGAGGAGCTTCATGAGCGCCAGCCGGTTTTTGTCTTACGAGAGAAGATTTGACTGCGGCGTACATAATACGAGTCGTAAGACGTAAATTGCTGCGTGGGTGAGGGAGCGTTTTTGTGCTTTTCTAATGCGTCAAATCGTTTTACACGAGTCAGTGTTGAAGTTACAGTGTTGGGCCATCCGTGTAGGATCTTATGAATTCGTGACGACTCATCACGCCTCGCGCGCTAACTCTATGCAATGAACATTATTATTGTTTTAACTGACTAAAGTACAGTTGAAATGAACGAAGCGTCGGTCGCTTCATCAAATAATTTGATTAGCATAAAACATTTCAACTTACAATTAGATCCCTTCACGATCCATACTTGCCAGCGATATACCTCTAGTGCCGTTAACACAAAGAGCGTGAAATTCGTTGCAGATTGAATCGGTTTATCTAAAATGTATTCACTAGATTAAATTGGAACATGCGATATGTGATATGCAGTAATTGATATCGATCTCGATTCTGAACCCGAGAAATGCTTATCAAAGTGAACATTCTTGCCGTACTCGCGTGCATCAGTTAATTAAATTATAATTTCTACAGATTCATGCATTTGATTCGTATAAAACTATCGGTTCCTTAACACTATGTTGTTGCTTATCTCGATGTAGTTACTGGTCTGGCAGTAACGATCTTTGCACATACTTGGCGCTTCCACGTATCCTCGATCAAGTTGTTCAAGATTTATCAAGATTTACAAGAACACTGCGTTCCTGCTAGTGCAAAATATTTTGAATTTATCGTTTTTCTCAAAGAGGAAAAATATAATTCTCAGTGAAATAATAACTTAGAAGATATATCTGTTTAATTCCGGTATTTTAACATAATGTATTTAGAAATAATGATATGTCGATGTAGATTTAATAATTTTTCGAAATTATGTACTTCGAATATCACAAAAGCTACACTGTTAAATATTAAGTAATTAAATCTAAATCAATTCCTTGAATTTAAATTTAAGTAAAAATAAATAATAATTTATTTTTTTAATTACCACGGATGTCGAAATCATTACTTTAACTTGAAACATGTATTTCACGTGTTATTATTTAATTAATTATTGTTTTAATTAAATTAACAACATACTGAGGAGCAGAGTGGCGATCTAAGGAATTATTAAAGGAATTATACAACAAATTGAGTACAATTTGACGTTACGAATTTAATAATGTAGAAGGAAAGTCGGACGGAAACGGAATATATCGGATTATAAGTAGATTATTGCTTGATTTGTTCAACGATAGAAGACAGGAGTCTAGGCGCCAGGAACAGCAGCAGCAACAGCAATTCTCCTTGCTGAAGGGTCCTTGTCTACGGATCTCGGAGCCGAGCTACCCTTGAGCACGACTCGCTCTTCGCATAGCCCCCTTGTCTCATGGCATCAACGTTTCACGTAGGCAGTCAGGGCCTTTTAAGCATATAAATTATTAGAGTCGCTTCAAGAGCCACTTGGAATCCACCATTGTTGCCTGGTGTATACTTATATGCCCATAGACAAAACGTTCGTATCCTGCACCTAGGAGACGAAGGAGACTAATTCCAGGCAGCCACTTTAGAATCCACTTATCGTCCTTGTATCCTCGAGGATGTTGCATCTTACAGCTACAAAGGTAGTACATGTCGCGACAGTCCTCAGTGATCTTAATTTCCCTTTAATTACATACAAGGTAATATTAACTTCGAATATATAGGATATATGTACGTAATATTCATTTTGACGTCAAAAAGCCAAATTTGTTTCAAATTGTTCAAATTGTTTGAATTGTCAATGAATGATGTGAGAGAAAAGTTGCTTTGTTTATTTCTTTAATGTAATAAATATTATTATCTATAATCATATTTATATCTTAAAATAAAAATATATATAATACCAATAATATCAATAATTATATGTAATATTTATATGTATATATTTTTATTATTTCTCTGTACTTTATTTTAGTTTTCACTTTCATTTTTTCTACATATTTATATTGTCAGAGGCAACTAGCGAGCAAAGATATCGGTATGAAGTGTCTTCCAAGTTAATGGCCATGTAGAAGCGGCGCACTTGACGCATTCTTAAGTGTTTACGAATGAATTAAGAATGAACTACCAAAGTAGTGCTCGTAGAGCGTTAATTATAAAACCATGAGATGAAACTTGAATGAGGTCTTCCGACGTATAATAACGTAACTCAGAAATAGGCGTGTTTCACATTATTAAGAAATAGAAATCTCTATCACGCAACAATAATTAATTATAACGAGGATAGTAAATAAATAGAAATTTTTCACATTTAAAGTTTATAAAAAATATAAGGATAATACGGTTTTATATCCATAATTTTATGTAAAAATTTATAATGACATTATGATAGATTATTTTAAGAAAATGGTTACTTTAAGCGTTTTTCGACCCTATCTATAAACATAAATGAAAGAGAAAGTCCATTACTTTTTTAAATATATCATGTATTATATATATGGATATTGTAAATTATTATTTTATGCAGTGATTTTACTTACTGTCCGGTTGGCCATTATCGGTACTTTTTAAGAGGTCCTTTTAGAATTATCTCGGAGATCGTTAATTTAATCGGATATTCACGTGTGCACAACCACCGAGACTCTCTTATGCTAATCAGTATTGATGACGAAATTTGTGATGAATTGCAGTGCCTCTCCGACACCTTTGCTCATTCTAAAATGCTAAAAAGGTCGTAAAAAGAAATTTATATGGACG
Source organism: Tetramorium parvispinum (assembly GCA_011638315.1). NCBI lineage: Eukaryota > Metazoa > Arthropoda > Insecta > Hymenoptera > Formicidae > Tetramorium > Tetramorium parvispinum. Next base: position 36,493 of record VBVR01000543.1, on the reverse strand, counting down.
CTTAACTGTTGCAACGCGATGCGACATTCCTGTTAAATAATTTTCATCACTTGTTGCGGTGAACACACGCGCCGAGTCTCTCAAGAAAGATTCTCAGTAGAGTTAAAAATATACCGTATACGACATGTGCAAATGAGTAAAAACTACTTTTACTATGTCAATGTTTTGTCGCTTAACTTATCGTTTATTCATTAACCGATCATAAATTAATTTTTATGGATTAATATGCTTTACTTGTGGCCTTTATCAAACCATTATACTTAATGCAATCGGTCATTATAATTTAAATCTGAACATTTTAATTTTAAATAAATGCAATTTTTGTTTGTTACCTGTTTATGTGTAAATCTATTATATTTTGTTCAACATAAGTTTAAGATTTAATAAAATATCATAAATCATAATATGGTATGCATTTGTTATTAACGGAATATAATATAAGAAATCTATATGAGCAAATATATTCACAAAAAGAAGTGTTTAAACTTATAGTGATCCGAATAAGTATTTCAATATTATCTTTTCAATATAGTATCGATCAGTCCCACCGATATGATGTAGATTATAAAATATTTCACCGCAGGCGCAAGTTTTGAATAACATCTGGATATAAGATCTCCGATCGCCGATCACGATCTACACGCTACATACGTACAGCATACATAGTACCATGATCGCGCGACACTTTTCAAGGTCCGATGAAATCGGTCGTAATTGCACGTAGGTAGCAGGTGATTCGTATGAAGGGGACACGGAGTGTCCAATTTGTGCTCGCATCTGCCTAACGATAGCCTGCGTTGACGAAATGTAAATTGCGTCCGCACGAAGAGAATGCGGACATGTAGCATCGTACTTTCTTTGGAGTTACACAGTATTTTTAATACCGGGTCTTAATATCTAGATAATTATGAGTCATATAACGATTCGAGAAACAATCACGCATCTAGAATCTAGATATTCGATATATTCAGTATGTGATCCAATTGATCCTGTCGACTACCGGCTCGCCCTCGTGGCCAACTTTTTCCTCGTTTACGGAATCTAAGAATCTTATTATTATTAGGGAAGCTGTATACGTTCACTTATCAAAACATTCTTTAAAAGTTATTGAATTTCATGAGAAGCAATAACTATGTAAATAGTATGTGTAAATAATTTGAATACAAGTGTACTTAAATGATATTTAACTTTAGTTGCGTTACTTTTACGACGATACTTTGGTCCTGGTAACGTCAACTTGAATATTTCGCTATATATAGTAAGCAATATCCCACGTATTTTACAGTGCGGGTCGCTTGTCCCGGGCCTAGTCGCACTGTTTATACGTGCGGTGAACCACACCCAGGATTTCTAAACGCCCGTAAATTTCCATCGTCGCCGGAGAAACTATCTCTCGGAAATCCGAAAGAACCAACGCTGCCTCGTGAAAGTGTTACCTCGCAGGCTAGGACCACCGGCGTTAAGAAAAATTTAATCGCTTGCCTTCGATATATCCTGATTACCGCACATCTCTCTCTCTCTCTCTCTAATACGATAAAATTTAAGTGCTGTACTTTGAGCGCATAAAACACATGACCTTACAACTTGAACCCCATGTGCTCTGTCTTTTTGTACGTCTCACCCATACAAGCGTAATCTTTATAGACTAAGCGCCTATTGATGTAAAAACTATCGATCTTGATTGAACACTATAATCTGATTGATCTTAGAAAATTTAATACATATAAAATTGTATTTATTAAATTTTAATAAATATCAAGTTCTGATAAATGATAAACGGAAAAAAAGTAAGAAATTGATCACGCAGATCCTAGCAGAAGCTTCGCTTTTGCGTCCGATAGGAATTATTCGGGAAATTTGATAGGAATGTTTCCTCCTGACTACGAAACAATGAAATTACATGTCGTTTCTCTTCGGCTACGGCACAAACAAGCAGACTTTACATCTAATGACGCTCGGTGTGGAGTTTATGTGCGCGCATCGACCCAAATGTGAGCACCGTTACGTCGGCTGAAATTTTTCGCGGACATGCACGAGGCTTCGCCCGGTGGAGTTAGTTCGCACTCTAGACGCCGCATCGGTGCTGGTCGTTCACCGCTGGCGCAAAAACCGAGACCATCCATCTCGAGTCAAGACAGCGCCCTTACGAATTCCAGAGACGTACGTGCTGTATAATTACAACGTAAAAATTTACATCGCCGGCGAGACTACGGTCGGGCCCGCTTCTCGCAGGCGTTCTTTAAAAAAAAAAAAGTAGCGCGAGAGAGGAAGAAGAAGAAGACGAAGAACCAGGAACAGGGAGAAGGAGGAACGTGGCGTAAAAAAAATGCCTTCGCATTCTAGACTATCGTTCGTACTATATGCACACGCGAGAGATGCCGCGATAAGTTCCGACAAGTGGCTTAAGAATTTTAACTCTCTACGCTGGACCATATAATTGAAACGTAAAAATTTAGTATGTCTGAACGACCGCCGCCACGTCTGTCCGCTTAGGCCACACGTAACGCAGATATATCATTAAAAACGCCGGCCGCCAATGACGGACAAGTCGTAAAAGCTCTAGCTCTGGGCTGCGCTTTGATACCGTCGAAGCCAAACATATAGCCTGACGGCAGATGCATGCGTTGCGTTTGGCTCACGCGTAGTATCGAAAGCTGCCGCGCAATTTATAGTTATGTTCGCAAGAAACATTGTCATTTTATTGGATTTATTATTGTCAGCGCCAGATTGCTACGGCTATATTTTCTGCAAAAGAGAAAGGAAATGTTTCCCATGTATTTTAAATTGGGTATTTTATATAATCGACGGCAAAGAGAAAATATGTATATACATTCTACAACTTAATTAAAGAAAAAAACTATTTGCTCATTATGTAACTCGTGGACAATTCGACTTTTAAAAAACTGAAACAAATGCGATTTTTTTCAACGCGTCGCTTTCGATCTCGTTTCACTTAAATTTAACTTAAAGGAATTATTATGATAATGCAATTTCTTAATATCCACATTTAATGCTCATTTAGCAATATTTTTAAAACTAGTTGGAAAATTTGCTATATAGAGGATATTTCACAGCTATTCTTTGTTATCAATGAGTATATATTTTGTATGTTCGCATCCATGTATGTTGAAGAATTAAAGTCGATCTCTCGGGACAAAGAAGAGGTAAAAGGGACATCATAGAATCAGTTTTACGAGCATGCGATAAATTATAATCTGTCAAAACAGGACTACTAGCCGCTACGCACGTTCGCTTTTACGACTCGTACCAACTTCGAGCAGGTGCAGCGGATATTTTTAGCTGTTTTAGCAATAAATTTGAATGAAACGTCGCAAAATATATTAATTTAATACATATTTATTGATGTCTTTCTATTTTAGAATTTTTTCCATTTTATCTGCATATCAATTCTAATATTCGAATATAAGAATTGATATGCAGAAACGCCGATTTTATATTAATATAAAATGGGCGTTTTACGAAATTGGTTGTGGGAATATTTATATACATATGAAATATAAAATAATGAACTAATTTTTGTGCAATGCAGCTTATTAGTCTTTTTACCTAACGTATTAATTATAAGTACATTAATAATCATAAAAAAATTGTTTTGTCGATTAAAAGTTATTTATAAAAGTAAACTTCACGAGTCACTCTTTCTCTTCTCGTTTTTTGCGTCACAGCTAAAATAGTCGCGAGTATTGCTCACTCTTAAATGTACGTAAATTTACACGTACTGATTCATGTAATATGTATTATAATGATATGTTAAGTTTAAACATTGTCGTCACTATCGCCACCGAACCCTATGGTATACCTGCTTGGTGAGTTATGGTGAAAAAACTCTATTCCGAGTTAGCCAGTTGGATAATTTATAATCGCGAGTGTTAAACAATAGCGACATTCACTTTTCAATGATACAAAATTGGTTTGCATCATATACAGTGAAGTACGTGGTGATAGCGGGCGATTATTACACACCCACCTATCGCCTACGTGAATACAAACAGCTTAATTATACAGCGTAAACGCCACACGCGATACGCCGCGGTGGTGTCAAGAAAAAAAAACGCGTCTTTCGTCTTCATTACCTAAAAGACATCTATCAGTCTGTGACGCGTACGTGATACTTAGTTAATGGTCGTTTTTGCGAGTAATAGGCGATCGCAAAATTTCGCCTAGGCGGATAAATCACGGCAGTACGGCCTCCGTTAAGAAACAGCCCAGAGGGGGTTAACACACGACTCACCGAGGCCTATAATCTTCGAGCAACGTTAATTGAATGCCGCTTATGAATTACGATGGAATAGCACGGTGAGTCATAATTATTGGCAGATCTCCAGCTTCAATATGTCTTGCGTCGCGTGCATAACGAGCGAATTCTGTCGCGCGCGCAAAGGAGAATGGAACGCGAAGTGGGCCTTTACGTAATTAATACGATGCCGAGTAATTACACTCTAATAAAGATGCAAATGCGATCTTTCACGTCTAATTCTTTGTCCTGGCGACCGTATGACGATATCGGTACTGTCCATTAACGGAGCGAGCGTAACGAATCGTGGCGTTAACTGGCGATAACGCGTTGCAAGTGTCGCTCGTGCTGCAAGCCAAACGAATGGTTATTTACATGAAAAGTCAGCCTACAGCCAAGATCGTCATTAATTTTATGCGAGTGCACGATTCGTCGTGGATTCGCATTCGACGAGTTTGAATATACTTGCCGATTCTTTAATAGCTCAATTTATCGAATTGAAAATTTGTCTCGAGCCAATAAATTATTTCACGGTACAGCGTGCACCATTCATGCCGGCGCGTTCGGAGGAAAGGAAAAAGCATCATTCAGGCAGTCCTTTCACAGTTATGGTCCGTGCGATCGCCGGCATTGATCTCATAGACGTTCTAATCACCATGCACTGATTCCCGGCATAATTCACAAATCAATGTGTAGGAGGCGTATACGAGTCGCGTCGTTACTAGTACTTATACCAGCTACCAGGAATCCTGGTCATGGCTAATCGTTAATTAGCACGACGTATTTTATGGCATCGAGGCTAGCTGGCTGGCTGGCTGGTTAGCTGGTTGCTTTCGCCTCGTCATTTGATTTCTGCTGAAGATTGGCCGATCAGTCGATCCAATGACCACCGGATGCCGATCGACAGGATATCCTGCCAGGTAAATTAGCCGGTGCGCGTAGCATTACGTCGGTTACGAGAGACCGAAAGAGATCACTGCGAAAATGGGATTTAATGGGGTGCGCGATGGTGTGCGTTTCTAATTGCTACAGCTGGTCTACGCTACTACGTAACGACGATCTAATTGTCGCGCGTATATCTCGTGGATTTATTTATAACTGTGCTGTGTTAAATCGCCGTTTCTTGCAATTAACCGTTGGGCAATTTCTATGTGAGGTAATGCACGAAATACCCGTTGTGCGTGAAACTTGCACAAAATGTTCCCCGAAGCGCTCGCTGATATGTTTGACAGAGCTTGAAAAGACACTGTGAGTTGTTCGTTTTTTTCACATTGTCACGCATTAAGAAATAACGAATTTACATGCCTATATGTATACACTGAGAAAAATGTTTTGTATAATGAACCAAAAGTTTTGTTGATATATACCCAAGAAAATTGTTCAGTTCAGCTAAAAACAAAAGTTTAGAGAACAAAACAGTTCTCTAAAGAGCTCTGTTTTGTGCTCTAAACCAAAACGATTTAACAAGCTATAAGCAAATAAAATATTTGTTTACAGTAACTAAATAATTTTCTTGGGCATATATCAACAAAACTTTTGGTTCATAATGCAAAACATTTTTCTCGTTGTATATTTCTAGGATTCTGGTTATTTATTCACTAGATCCTAAACAACGACGGTCACATGTAAATATGTTTCTAAAACAATTTTATAAATTATTAAAGCAGATATCTGTAAATGTAACTTTCATAATTTAAATATTTCATACCTTCAATGACATATTTTGATTTCTGGAAATTTACATAGATTAGAAAATTATACATTTATTATTTGTAAGACAAAGATTTTGTTATTTGAGTACGATGATTACGGTAATCTTTTTACGAGTTGCTTTCTTGGAGAGATTTAATTGCATTTCTTTCTGTAACAAGCTTGCGGATTGTGCAAAGTATGTAATTCTATATTTCAAAATTTATAATTTAAAACGTAAAGTTCTCTCCATTGTGGAATACAACGAGTCTACACATACTTTATGGCCGCGGGACTCGTGTTGCGCTGCATATATTCGAAGAGAAAATACCTTCGTGCGCAGCGCGGAAGAGGAAGGTAAGAGAGTTTATCTACGCGGAACGCGCGCGCACGTGGAAAATGGCGCGGTACTCTAAGTACGACGGCCGCGCGGAATATCAGATAAGCTGCAATGAATTGCCGTGCGCGAAGTCACCGATTGTCAGAGATCTCATTGGCGATTGCCATGAGCTTTCAGTGTTCAAGCTGCACGTATTTGATACCAGAGAGGGACGCAACGTTATATGAGCGGTGCCAGGGCAGACACGTTTCTTTCGCAAAAAGCGAACGATGAGAGAGAGAGAGAGAGAGAGAGAGAGAGAGGTTGAACTGAGAGAGGGACGGCCGTCTCTTGGCAGCGACGCGAGCTATCAGATAAGAGCCCAAGATCTTTATTACGCAGAATTATGGATCACGCTTCCTATAAAAATCAACGATAGATGTGCTTCGTATTCGGGGTGTTATCGGGGTTATCGTGAGTATGGTATAACACAATGCAAGGTATCAGATGAAGCTTAAAGTACCACGTATGATCCTTGATTATCTCGTATATCTCGTTGAAGATTCGCCATCTTCATTACAGAACTATTTGCTAGGAATTTCATTCGAGTAGGAAGTAATACAGATGCTAATAATGATTATGATCGTTAGAGTGTTCAATTCTTCGCATTCTTATTGCATTCTTCACGCGCATTCTCTTATGCGGGGGAATGCCAAGAAGTAGAGAATGAGCTATTGTAAGGTACGAAATAATCTAGAATGAACTAGAGTATATCCTTGTCAGACAAGGTAAGCTGGATTATACCGAAGTAAGCCGCGGGTTCATCAAAATGCACTATGCTACGCTAAAGTAAGCTGGAATAAAAGGAAGGCAATGTATGCTGCAACGTACTAGAGTGATTTAGAGAATGAAGGCGCTCTCTGTAAATAAACTAGAAGGAATGAAATCAACTCTGATGAGACCTAAAAATGCTTGTAGACTATCGAAGCAATCAAAGAACGTCCGATCATGGACATTACAGACGGAAGATATAGTACGGACTAAAGAAGAATGCAGATTTCATCGAAGGAAGACAGGGTACTGTTCGAGCGAGGAATAATAATTTACTGTTTTTTAAATATATAATGATTACATTTTTTTCTCGATATCAAGACGTACTAGATTTTAACCGATATAATCAAATGTTTTGAAAATATTATCTGGGCTTGAAATTTTCAGCATTTTTTAAAAACTTTATGCATTTGAGAAATAATTCAGTTCTTTATTCTACAATTAATTGTTTACAATAAGTATTTAAAAATTTTATTTAATTGTCATTTAGAATTTTTAGAATTATTTTATGAATTCTCTCTTTTCTATTTATCTATCTATCGATCTAACTATCTATTTAGCTATTTAGCTCTCCCTCTTTTTCTCCCCTTGCAAACATATCTATGTATGAATGACGTCATCTCCGTGATAGCGATACAAGACATGCGATAAGATCTTAAAGATCGTTAGGATATATATGATGCCGCTGGCACTCGTAGATCGTGTCGGCGATTGGCATTAGCAGCTTCCTGGCAGAGTACGATCCTCTAGTGCTGATCTCTTATTATTACTCGCCCGTACACATGCGGCCGTATATCCTTTCTTCTTCTACTGATTATCCTCGCGATGTATTTCTGCCCGCAGAAAATGCCGCGAAGGAAATCATAACGAACCACAACTCGCGCGCGTGCATCATCATCAGTGATCCATCGCAATCCATGATGATCGTAAAGAGTTATGCGAAGGACATTTGGTTTACCACTATGCATACGTAAACGCAGCCACGCTGTTGAGTACTCAAACTGAATGTATTAGTTAATTACACTATTATTAGCGTTGCGAGTTTACATAATGATATCTTATTGATCAAGAAATTTCTTGAGAAATACTTATTAGTAGAAAATGCTTTATTGCTCTTTATATCTACACGACGTAATCTACGTAATCACGTAGGGTTTCCTTCAAGAAAAACGGCTTTTACTTCTGTATCACGCCAATTAATGACTTTTGTTATATCGATGACATTTTAATATATAACAACACTCTCGGAAAATGTATTAAGTATTCATTTACGATTGTACGACATTATGGTACTTTATCAGATAAAAAAAAGATGTTTAGTGTGTTGATATTCCGGAAAGCTTGTTGCGAATGAAAAAGAGAAAATATGAGAGTCATAAATTATGCACGTAATTGAAACACGGTTTTCACATATCCATGACATCTCCTCGCGAATCTTTCTTTTTACGTTATATACCAAAGAAGATGAATTTACTCCGTTCACCGTTAGTTTACAATCAGGTCGTTTTTACACCCGCAAACACGAATTCTTGAAAACGAAAAAAATTGCTCGGCTGGAAGTTAATCGTAACATATTTTTTTATCTGGAATGATCTTTGGATGCGTTTTACTGATCTTGTATTGGAGCAAGTTCAATTTTTAAAAATTATAATTTTCATTCTCTCAATGATTAATTTATAATTCAATATTATTATTGCGAAATATTATAAAATAAGAAAAAAGATTATAAAAATAAAAATTTAAGTTACATAATTCTTCAATTTCTTTGACAATAATCCATAAATAACATCACAAATTATATACGTTATAAATCATATTATAAATCTAAAAAATAAAAGTTTTTTTAATTTTACAATTTTGTTACATTTTATCAATGAAAAAAAGAGTTGATATTTGTAAAATCTTTCTTCTTCTTTCGCTCATAATTATGTTTTAATCTTTTAAACTCTCCGCACCATTTCGAGGTCGGTTTCGCAACTATATTGAAGGATAGAAAAAAAAAATACGACTGTCCTGGACTGTCTTTCTTCCGATGGCATCCCATGATAGCACCTCCGTGTTTGATTTATGCCATGTATTTGTGCTCAGCTCTCGCGCATAAATGACAGGATAAAGGGCTGAGGCAAGAAAGACCGTTGCCTATTGTTCAATGATTTACGTTTGTCCTATTATCGTGCAAAGATTCCTGCCAAAGTTGTCTCCGTTTACACATCTAAGAATAGGTACTATGACGATGGCTGAAGAGTAGGGGATAAGGGAGATTTCAGGGGTGATGCGATAGTGGAACGAACCAGGAAAAAACGAACAGAAACCGGTCTCGTTGAGTGATTATGAGTTTAAACGGCTTCAAAGAGGTCCTAATGGCATAATTATGCCAGGCACGCTTTATGAAAATTACATTTTAAATGTATCTCAAGAATTTCGCGCGGGTTTTCATCATTTTAGTCTATCTAATTCTATGTGCAATATAACTTAATTTTTGCCATAATTAAATGCATGATGTTTAATTAATAGAGTAGTAAACTCGTCGAGCAAAAATATATCTAAATAATAATATTAAATTACCACATAATATTTTTATTTCTTTAATTACATATTTATATAATAATAGTGAATACTACGACAAATATGATCGTTTATATATATTTGCAGTTTTATGCAGAACACAATAGTTCATTAAACTTCTATATATACAAATCTCTCTCGTTTCTCATTTATTTAATTTATATATGCTTTATATTATACATAATGTTTTAGAAGATTTAGGAATACGATATATTTTTTTCAATGTATAGATATACTACGCACAAACTATATAGTCGGCACAAGACCTTTTTTTTTAATTTTCTTGTTAAGGCATTAGTGAGAAAACCGGACTTTAGAATCTACAAAATGAAAATGAACGTCGGATTAAAAAAAGCCCAGCCGTTTGGTAGTGAGTAGCCGGATCGATAAACGAGGATGGGACGGGATAGGAAGAGGGATGATATAAAGAGGGATAGAAAGAGAGAACCGGTCTGCTGTTCGCTAATTGGTGGCGCTAATTAGCACCGAGGTGTCGTCTCGAAAGCCCTCTCATACACCTGTAGACATAGGCTGCAATGAGCAGTGGTATGCGCGAGCGAAATTTCCACGTTAATAATCTACCGTACAATACACCTGCGCAAGGTATTATCTCATAAATGCACATTCGAAAACGTTGCTATCCACCCCGCCTTGTTGCTCTCTTTCCCTTTCTCTCTGCTATGCGTCGGGGAGTAATTAACCGGACTATCTCTTCTCACCTCTGTCATTCGACTTGCTCACTCAGGGTAGAATGGCTAATTATCACTATGAGATAAAAAGTAAAAGCCAACTTGTGCCAAAGAACTTGGAAATTATGAAAATCCGCTTCTTCATATTCAGATAATTCTTGTCAGTTAAAATGTTAATCTGTGCAAATTTTTATATGAGGGAAAGAGAGAAATGTATTTTGAAAATGTGCGATCGTACGAAATGTACACATATCGAATATAATATGATGTAATATAATAAACGACTAAATCCGGATTTCGAAATAGCTCATGCATTAATACATTTATATTATGTTTTTGCACCATACGTGTATTACGATCCGTTTTTACTGACGCGAGGAAAAGCATAATGCAGAGGGAACAGTTTTATTGATTAAATTCAAATTATAGATTTTTAAGTCTGAGAGAAACTCGACATTTAATTTACGGCGTCGCAATATGCCGCAAATTAAATTGAAATTGTTTTTTTAAATATAGAAAAGAAAACGGCTCGCCGGTAGATCTTTACCGTGGCAATGGATCACGATGATCTCCTTTCCGAGCGCTTCCATGACCCAGAACAACACATTACTCTCAAGTCCCCACCGCCGTGAATATGTGCGAGCGCATTTGCATATTATAACGATATCGATATGGTGGCACGTTAATGCTGTTGTCGCAGTACTTGCCGTATATAGTCGCGCACACCTGCGCCTGCCACCGGCCTGCTTTTGCGCGCGGCATCGGCATCCGGCGATTGTCCAGTCGCCATCTCTTTCTTTCGCTCCTTATGTGCGCCATACTTCTTTCTCTGTTCCTTTCTTCTCTACTTTGTACCTTTTCTCTCTTTTTAGTCCTTCTGATAAAATGCTCACATCGCATTACAACTTACAAATTCTCTTTGCTTCGTTACAAAGATGCTTAACGTTCGCCATGTAGGAAGGTACGCCATATACGAAGTATCGACACAAGAAATGTGAGATCTTGCTAAAAAATTAACGTACGATGATGTATTGAAAATGTAATTTATCGCAATCGTGGAATATTCATTCGTCTCTTCGTTACATTACATAATTTCTTGGACATTATTATTTTATTTATTTGCGATTTTTACTATTAATTATTCTTATTCATATGGGAGATTTTGGATAAAAGGATAACGTATATGTATTAATGTATTTATATCACATAGATTATTTTGCCTCTGCAGCGAGACAGAATTCAATTTTACTGGCGCGAGGAAAAGTATAACAAATCCAAAAGAAAGAAAAAGAGAGATAATGGTATAAATATTACAGCTTATTTCGTCGTGTCCAGATATTCATATAGATATCTGGCAATGGCCATGTGCGCGATATATCACAAACGTGCAACGAATGTGAATCATTAATTGACTTAGGAATATCAATATCTCGAATGATTTAGTGACCACCACCGTCCACTGATACAGTTATAATACTAAACATTGGTATTCATTCCCTCGAGATTGATTGGTCCGTTAATAGTAGATATTGAGCAGATGTGCAAAGTGTGTAAATGCAATATTTATTTTGCGATGTGAAATTTACATAAGTTTATTATATCACGACACGCAATAATAAATGTGACCGACACAACGGTCGATTTTAATCCTACTGTGTATTAAAATACATATTATTTATATTTGTAATTAACAGTCACAGCGTAAGAAGAAACGGCAATATGATAGTTTTTGATACAGTCAAGATGATTTATTGCGTACGCGTACTCGAGAGTAGAGCATGTTTTTCATTCGTCTGCGATTTTATGATGTTCATAATTTTGTTATTGTCACGAAAAGTATCGGGATCTCACTGCTCGCTAAAAATGTTTAAAAAATAAAAAATTTAATTCGACGGCCTTTATGAGTGTCGTTTAAATTATAAGTATCTAAATCTCGACGGATCTGTCGATTGGAGTGGTTACCGAGAAGTCGAAAATTCGAGGGTCGGTTTACCAACCTCTCTCCCTCTTCCATCATCGCAGCGGGCGATCTGGGGCCAACAAAACAACAAAAGCCGAAATTGCGGAGCATTAGTCAAACATCGCCACGCCGTAAACTAAACACCACTCTGATCCGTCTCTCGTTCTATCTTTCTCCCGTTGCCTCATCCGACCGCTGTTCGAGCGCGAGTTATCCACCATCTCGCTTCGACTGTCGATTCTCCTCCGCTCGGAGTAAGGCGGAACTTGGCCACCTGGTACCATCAAGAGCCCCTGGATAAAGCCATCAATAATTCACGATCGGCTAGTGCCTGTGGTTAATATATATATTACATCTATGTGCATTGTACCACATCTGGGCGCGGCAATGCGATCTGTCGCTCTTCGTTCCTGCTGAGAAAGGAGTGACGCGACAATGAGCATAAAAGAATGATTCCAACGGCAAGAAAGAGAGAAGCGAGAAACAGATGACATTTATTACATCACCCTGGCGCGGTGCTTTTTTTTTCCTCGATGGAAGCTGCATCAAGGCCAGCGTAAATATTTTCTATTGTATCGATCATTTTTCAGACGCGTTGTTTCATCCTCCATCGTTTTATATGCGAGAGAATGCGTGCGATTAACTTGGGCGATTTTATCGCCGATTAAGGCCTCTCTTGCCTTTATAATTCGCGCGAGGCCTTCTGCGTTCAATCGCAGCTTGGAATTTTTATTCTAATCTCCCGCCGACGTCTATCAGCTCCGTGACAAGTGCACTCGTGCCATAGTTTATTAATCTTATCGGTGTATAATAGGCATTGACTTTTGCACAACCCTCGTTGCATATGAACGTGAAAGAGGCGAGCGAAGTCCGTCGGAATTAATAACTGAGAAGGACGTACGTCAGGTACGATGTGATGCATGCATATTACATTATGTTAGCCGTTGCAGCAGCCGAGAGAGTCCCATAAATCTCGTCTGCGCGCGGCGAGTTTCGACGACTTACTTGCCTTCGATATGCTCGATCTCATAAATTTCTGGTAATCTACAGGAAACGTGAGCGGTCGGTGAGTGCATACATGTGTGCGTACTCGTGTACGGCGAATGTAAGGATGATTCACGTACGATCACGTGGAGCTTCGCTCGCAGTTCTTATTAATGCCGATTTGATAGCGCGATTTCTCGTGTATCCGCGCGCATACTCTTACGCCTGAGCATATGCTCGATCGCATAAGTATATCATCGTTAATTATCCAGCAATTTGTGAACCGTATTGTTCATACGCGTATACAGGAATATGTACAATTAGTGTACATCGTGAAGCGAGCCAGAATATTATTAATGAACGAATTAGTTAAATTTACAATGTCCTCAAATCTGGAAGAGGCTTCTATAATGCTACCTAGGTAATTGTCGGGCTACGAGTGCATGGAAAACTTAATTGCAAATTGCATCCACGTACGGCGAGACCGAAACAAATTGTTGCGTGGAAGAAGTCAATGAATTAGCGATACAATTATTTTTAGAATGCCGCCGGGGCTCTAATTTTCAGGAGATATCTTTACTGCGATCACGCAACCTATTTTTTTGCGATGCTATAATTAATTATAAAATTCTGCGTGTATTAAAAAAATTGCATTTTCATAAAAGTAACACCGCTTGGAAGATAGCGCAGCTGTTGAAGCGATCGATGGCTCATGTCGAAATCGAGACACGTATTTACTCGCCTTGTGCGTTACCATAAATATCGTTGTCTCGTCCCATTACATTCAACTAATGCGCCGAGTTTTCCTTAGTTGGTAACTTCCGGCGTATAACTGACAAAGTGCCATTGCATATACAACGTTAGCAGTGACGCTTTGTAAACGTAATTCATGCTGATCGTGACCTTGGATAATATCGTTCCACATGAGACTATGTGAATTGCAATAATAAGCGATTCATGGTGCATCATTGAAAAGAGTTTACGAGAAACATTTAAAAGAGAAATTTTATTCTTTATAATCTGTGCATTTTTAATCAATTTGATTACTCGCTGTTATTCATCATTGATAAATTTGCATAACATCATTATAATCTGTTAACAAATTACATTCTTTAAAAATATTATTATAGAAATATTATTATAGACTATAACTAAACAATCTTTCTCGATATCGGGTTACCGTGAGTTATTGATAAAAATTAAATTTCCAATAAACATGAAATTTTATAATCTTAGATTGTTATAAAATAATTGGCCAAATGACTATTTGTAGCGATGATTTATATTGAAAAATTAATGAGCTATTTTTATTTTTTTCAAGTGTATATCACACGTTGAAGACTGCCAATAAGAAATTGCGCATGAAGTAGTTATTAACACACTACGGATGGAGAAACCGTTGGCACGGATGATCGGTTTTGCATCTCATGCAATTTTCGATTTATCTATTTTGCGCGGTATGAGCGATCCCCGTAATATTTTAATGGAATCGCTATGTCGATTATTTTAATCGTTTCCTCATTACCGGTCGCTCCCGTATGATGTCTCGCGCGCGCCTCGTAAACGCGCACGCCGCGGCAATTACGTACACGAAGTCTTCTTGGAAACAATCCTTCCGATTGTCCGCCTCTGGGCAGCGATGATGCGTCCGTCGACGTATACATTCGTATTGTACGATTTGCCCATTTATACCGATTGTAATTAGATGAGCGCATACCAATTCACGACGTTCGCCACCGTTCGAGTGCCTTCGACTCGCCGCACGAGATTCCGATCGCGTATAATCGCATATACGCAATCGGTATACCGATGCTAATGATCACTTTTGCGTATATTCCACGAACAATCTCGTATGAGAGGATTTTGCCGCTTTGATCAGTCATGAGTCTTAATCGCGCAATGAGTATATCTCTCGGGGAAAGGAGCAATTGCGCCATAGAAATTTTAGAATAGACATTTTGAATGTAGCTTTGCACGTGATTTGGTATTAGAATGGGAGAGAGAGAGAGAGAGAGAGAGAGAGAGAGAGAGAGAGGGAGAATCGATATCGACGTTACACTATCATGATTATAGCTGAACACATTGATCGGATTAACAGATCGGATACGTAATCTCAATTGATTCAACCGTAATCTTACGCACAGCTATATATGCATATCCTAACAAGTATCGACTTATCCTAACGAAGATCAGAAACGAATATACAAGTTTTTAATCAGTATGCAATGAACGCCTTATATTTAAATACAATCTTCAGGCAAAAAAATTATTGTGCAAACTGCTACAGGACATGATTAAAATTTTCTTTACACATTATCACGTATCCTACTGTATAATTACATAGTTATAATCTGTCTCTTATATTAACTTTTCTCAATAATCTTGTACTATGTATTGCATGTTGCAAGATGCAATGTTCGATACGTTGAAAATTCTGGAAGTAGGTATCTCATTAATTAAGTAGCGTGATAAATTTAACATGCTTTGAATGTCCAAAGAAATTATGTGCAATTGCCGGAGAGATCTTTGAATATAAAAAAGAAAATATTACTGTGTACTAATTGTGTAAAAAAAAGTAACTTTTTAAAGAAACGATTCGAATTTGTGTCGATGCACACGGATGTCTGAGACATCCGCGGTACCCATTCGCGGTAACGCGGCCGGTAATTCGGTTAACCGCCTCAACTCGTATGTTTTATCCTAATGAGAACAACGGTCGCGACCGATACGAGGCTCCTGGGAATTGGCGGCGTCGACTGATGAAGACGAAGAGGGAGCGGAGGCAGAAGGACGGGGTCGTTAAACTCACGAGAGAGAAACGCGGCTCTCGGGTCGCTCACGACACTGGACGGTGGCCGATACGCTAATTTAATTAGCAGGAAATGGACGAGCTGCCCGCTAGGATCCAGTGTGCGTGCGTATGCCGCGCGACATTAATGCGTGAACGCTCTTGGAGGAGGAGGAGGAGGAGAGAACGGTGTCGCGCGGGGCAGCAGGGAAGCGTAAGCCAATTCTACTTTGTTCGCATGACCGGCGGATTGCCTCAAAATGAGCCTGTAATTTACGTATCGCCACGGCGACGCTGTTTGATGATATCTGCGAAAATCAGCGATGCGCGCCCGCGATGGCTGGGACGACGTCGTCGACAGTCGCGCGAAAGTAGTTCGTGAAATTGAAATTCGCCGAGTTACCGAGAATCTTGATGCTATTAAGTGCACGGGTGATCTATGACCGTCGCGCTCGTCTTCGTCATGCAGGCTGAAGGCGTGAGCGTGGCTACCGCGGCATGACGAATGCGCGAAAGCGCGCATTGTGCACGAAAATATTCGTATCGCGCATGCATCTTCACGTCTAATCTACCTTATCATACGCCTCTCATTTATTTTCAATTTAAAATTGAAAATTTGGAAAATTTATTATCATAACTTAGTCAAAATGCGTGACAGTTTATTTTGTAGTCTGATGTTTATTTTATTTATTTTATTACTATTATTTTATATTTTAAATATCAATAAAATGTTGTTGTTCTCATTTCTATATTCTCATCTTCAATTTCTATATTTTAGTTATTTATAGCTTTTACAAATATTTTATTGCGACAATAAACATAATTTAAACTTCGCACATGAGATCGTAAAGTTTCAAGGAATTAAAAAATGTAGAAAGCATGCTTTTAATATTACACAACTTTAAAATTTCCGCGTATGCATTGTTCGGTAAACACATTATAAGTCATCTCACATATCCGACAACAGACAGAAACAGAAACTTTAGTCATAATACGTGCATTCATAGCTCGTTCCCCATGGCTTCGAGCGATATCATTGTAACGTCTCATTCTAGCTGGTTATCTGGTGACTATCAATCCGGTCAAAACACGGCTGGTAACCTGCTAGTCCCGTATGAACCGATCGCTTCTTTATCTGCGATCAACAGGAAGAAATTACTCAAGAGAATGACAGTGAGGTGAACGTTTGAACGCCGGAGTTGTATTTATTAAAGCTGCGTCGGGGATCGGAGATCTAAGATAGCGCGAAGTAGAGATTGCGCTAAGTAATGATAAACAAAGAAAAACGAAGAGGAAGCCGGGCTATAATATTATCGTGCTGCGCGATTTATAATACTGATTTTGCTCGATCGACTATCCTTTCCATGGCTTTAGTTTCCAATAAAAGATTGCTTCCCACCCATTTTTCGCATCTGGCAGCTATTGAAATACAAATTGTACGATTGAGAAACATGAATATAAAATTATGTATATATATGTATAATCCGTGTATCTATAAATCCCATATGCGTTGGCATATTTAATATCGCGTGAAGAATACGATCGCGATAACATTCGCGGAATATCGTTCGCAACGAAAGCGGCGATGAATCTTGGGCGGAAGATGAAAGCAGAGGCGCGAAGCTGTTCTTGGCGGCTCGTTTGTGTCTCAAAGAACGAGAGCGTTGATACGCCTTCCCGGAAAAACCATAAAGCCGATAGGTGATGGTAATTGAATGAGTGATTACCCGCTGGGGTAGTTACAGCAAATAAATTGGCGGCGGAGTAATCGCTACGGCAAGAAACACGCCCCGGCGAGAGAGAAGGGGAAGTGGCGAGTAAAGACAGACGGGAGATGCTTTTTTCCCGCGTACAAAAGCGTCGAGTGGAAAGCGGCGGAGACAGACCGCGTCCGCGTTATCATCGCGCGGTGTCTCGTGCGGCTGGACGCGCGGGCATGAAGGAAAAAAAAAAAAACACGTGGATAATAATGGAATGTTTTTTTGCCCGCGCACGGTGTACCCGCCGAAGGAAGTATTTTATGCCGAAGATGAGCCGAACGCGTTTCGCGAGAAGTCGTAAAGCGAGAGGTACGAAGGTGAAGGCCGGAAGCCGTAAATGAACGGCGAAGGGAAAAGGCGATGGAACATCACAGATCCCTGGCCCCGCGTCAGCGTAGAAAATATACAATGACAGAAAAAAACCTACTAATGACCCAGATTTTATCAGCATCTTTATGTCCCACCCGTCGGTGCCCGTGATACAATACGGAGGAATGCACTGTGTGCGAGATAAAGCAGAGTTATTGCAACGGGAACACCCTGAAGACCGCGATTTATGGAAATGTTTTGGAATTTCCTACGAAAGCTCTTTTCCGCGAGTCTCTCGACTTTTACGACAGTAAAAGATTTATATTTTGAATTACGATTAACGTCATTATAACGCTGTGTAACATCGTTACTTTACTATCTCTGGTACGCGGCTCTATCGATTATCGTGCTTTTAATTACATATATCGTAGGTAAACTGTAATAATAATTAGTACACCTATGCAAACCTATGCAAGAGAATTAATTTCGCGTATAGGATATTATCTATAATCCGATATCTATTAGCGGTCTCGGAAATGCACCTGTAACATATAAACAAATTGTATCCGTTTGAATTGCGGCTTTTAATCACGGTTAATTATTCGCTTATTTAGCAATCTCACTTGCACAAGTCGTTTGTGCGATCGTCATTTGTAACCGCTCGACCTGGAGGATGTACCGTCACCGACTGAAAGTGCATTCCACTGTTTCGGCCACGATGTGGAATGCAAGCGAGCTTTCTACTATGGGTATGTACAAGGCGTACAACTTCCCGCTTGAACACTACGCAACGCCGGAATCTCGTCAACGAGCATAATTAAGGTGAATATGTCAGATCAGAACAATAGCGTGCGCGTTATTCCTACTGAAGATACACTCGAGATATTCTGCATTATTTTGAATCTTATGTTCATTTAATGATATCATCTATACATTACATTAAATTCAATTTTTAATTAACTTTTACACATAAATTTAAATATAAATATATATTTCTTTTATAACATAAAAATTTTTAACATATTATTAAACTTTCAATTTCCTTAGCCACAAATTGTTACGACCTATTTTAAATAATTGCGTTGTAACAAAAAGTTAATAATTACAACAAAATATTTTGCAATATTGGTTTGAGATTCATATTCAATCCCGAGTAAGCAAGTTTTTATTTCAAATATCTCTAAAAACGAATCTTTCAACTTACCATGTTGTATGTGAAGACTGTCCTGTTCCGGTGGATGTTATAGTATCGCGGAGGAGTTTCGATCTTTTATAATGAAACGAATCTACTGTCGAAACAGGTGAAGTCCGTGGAACCAAAGTGTTTCACACATCCCCACGCCTGCACACGTGTGCATCTCTTCGTATGTTACGTACAATAAAGGGCTGCATCCGCTGTAGACGCATTGGCCGGACAATAGGTTTCCTCGGTAGACGAAATTAGTGTTATTATTGGACCAAATGTCTGGGGCCACGTCGTGGGAAGAAACGTTTCTCGACAGCCTCCACTTCCTCTTCGGTCTTCTTCCTCGTCTTCTTCCTTTTCGTCTTTTTTTTTCTAAACGACAGCAGGTGATTTAACCCTAGTATTTTAATATTATCTGCATATTGTATGTATGTAGCATAAGTGATAAATAATATCATAAGTGATAAATGAGTTGAAAATTGTGCAATTATTTAAAGAAGCATAATTTTGTTTATAAAAAATGTTTCCTCCACGTGAAGTTTATTAATAAAATTATTCAAATATAAAATATAAAACAAATTATAAAGTAATCATATGTGAAATAAATCTTACTTAACCATAAATGATATAATGATTTTATTACAGAACTTAAGCTTATCTTTTTATTACATTTCACATGTACATAAGAATTTTGTTATTAAATAAAAATGGTGATGTAATCAAAAGTCGACATCTATTCATGTTTTTTGTCATAAAATTATCATATAACTATTTTTCAACAGAGCAGCATATACGTGGTAAAATAATAGATCTTTCAACAAATGGATAACCATAAGGACAGTTTTGCGACGTGAATTCTAATCAAAGCTTCTAATTGTGTTTTCAAAAGATGCCGGTCACATAAAGATTTATCTATCCCATTTAATATATCTAGACATATATTATCATTTAAATGTCACGTTTACCATTATCGTGATAAGAATGTTGTATTTGTCTGGAAAACAAAGAAACGGACACAGCTTGTTTCGGTTGAAACGCGAAACACGAAAGGATGTTAAAAGAGCTACTCTTCACGACAAAGCTTACAAAAGAGCCGGCGGTTACATGGTCGACTTTATAAATTTGCAACCGCAAGAGAAAATCGTAACGACGACGAGGGACGTCGGGAGAAAAAAAAAGAGCTGCAGCGACAAAGCATGAGAGGACGAGGGAATAGGGGGAAATCGTGGCACGCAGAGTGCAGCAGTAGATTGTATTCAGAGGCTCGGCAGGAAGTAGGCGTTCGATGGAATTCGGCCAAGGTAGGAGCTGACCAAAGGTGGAAGTCGCCCATTATGATTACGTCCTTTCGTTTGTAAAAACAAACGGTGCCGCGCCGCTAACGCACGCTGAAACGTGACTACCACCCACGCTTTCAAAACTAACAACGGTATTAGGCATAGATCGTATAATTTGTCAGGCGTGTCGTTGCTCTTTGTTTTAAAAACTATAACAATGACTGGAAAATATGTTTACTCCAGTGTTTGTGGTATAGAAAGATCACGTGTCGGGATTGCGTTCGTATTTTTCATCTCAAACGTAAAAAAACCGAGAGTAACAAAAAGCAAACTTTTTTTTAATAATTAATTTGTTAGATATCAAGATATGAGATTTAGTGTGTCTTTGCATTAAATATATTTAGAAATATAGCAACCCCGTAAAACAGATGTTATAGTAGCCTCTGGAGCGATAATTTTTTTTAAATATAGTTTAATGACAGTTACATATATTCTTTTAATTAAAATCATTTTATCGAAAGATGAATATATAAAAAAAAATTAAGAATTTTTTATAACAATAGTCACAAACTAGTTTCTAGTAACCTTATGTGCGAACATACTTTCCGATGTATGTGTGTGCGTATAATGTGAGTGTATACGGATAATAGAGATTTATGTGATTTTCATAAAAAGTCGTAATGTTCGTGGGAGAGAAGATGCATTATTTGCAACCAAAAGATGTATGTAAATAGCGAGGAATATAATTATAACTAATAAATTTCAACAAGCAACAATGTGTATCTACGATCTAGAGAATGTAACAATGGACTATAACATAAAACAGCATTTAATCTTTGTTACACACCATATAAGCGGATCATAAAGAAACTTTTCGACAGCCATGTTTGATCGTTAGGAATGCACAGCGGCGCGGAGCCGGGCGTAATTCCTGTTTTCCTATTTTCAATTCGCCCACGTGCCTACGATCGAGCACACATTTTTTAATACTCATCTCCCATGCTCGTTCGTTTCCAAGAGCGAGCTGGATGCGAATGCCAGTTATCTCAATCTTGGAGGAACAACGCCGGTTTGTCAGCGTAGGGGTCTTTGTTGAGCCTACCGCTTTGGCGAAGGTGTACGGCGTTTTTCCACGACGGGGTTTTACCTAAGCGTATATCCACTAATCTCTCCCAGAATCATCTAAATGCTTATTCTGTGATGCCCGCTCTCGCACGGGCGTTTCATCATCGAAAATTTCTTAACGGCTCCGCGAGACCGACGCGCGCGCGTGCAGACGCACGTATGCATAATACGTACGCTCACTCTCGCCTCTTCATTCTTCGCGGCCCGTAAATCCCTCGAATGATTGATTGCGCTCACGTCACGTCCATTCACTTGGCCCTTTTGCACGCTCTATGTACCTTTCCTTTTTCGTGTACCGTGCGCGAAGGCGCGCGATCCGCGCGCTACACAGACGCGCTATTGATTTTCTTAATAATTAACAACTTGTCGCGCCCACCCTCGGCAAACGATTCCTCCGACACGACGACGGCTGGCTCTCTCTCTCTCTCTCGTAGCACGTGCGATCTGCTCTTCGGTAAACACGTCGCGTACTGATTTTCTCTGATAGCTTATCGAGCGAGAGACAGGATCTTAACTATCGGCCGTGTAAGCCGCGTGGATACAGGATTGCAAGATGATTGCAAGTGGAAGATAATTAACTCTCTATCGATATACATCTGATCGAGATATCGGTCGATCTTTCACGCATGATTTGGTTATCAAGTTAAAACGTTAGCGTCTCTCAGCTAATAATTCAAGCTAATTGTAAGGGAGTTGTGTAATTTTTATAACATATTTTTTTAAAAATCTACACATTTCTTCCCGTTGAAATTCTTCGATAATACTGAGAAGATGAAAAAATTTGTAATTAATATCGCTTTTATGTTCATGCATAAACATAAACATGTCCGTGCGTTTTTCATCTCTCACAGATTGTCTCACATCGAAGGCACATACCCATGCATATGCGTGACTTTGGACTGCGCCACGTATGCATGCGTATTTCCAGTAGCACATTGTGTGGCCGCGCTTTATTTGTCTATATATAAATACGCACACACGCACGTGCGAGCTCGCGCACATGCACCCAACTCGCGCGTATAGTTTATAGGCACGGTCTTTGCCAGGCCATATCTCTCGTATCGCAATGTGACGGGTGTGTCGGCAGTATATCAGTCTAACCCCACCGCTAGTCGCCGCTGACAACGAGATATTAACACAATGCACGAGTAGACACGCATGTGTGTACGCACATGCACGCACCGCCGTCGGGTGAGTGTGAGAGGCTCGATGTGCCGTTGAACAATCAAGGAGCGTACGACGAGAGGTGTCTTCTGAAAAACGAGAATGTCGTTATCATGTTTACGCACGTGTGCACGAGCACATTTTGTCCCGCGGCTAATTATTCACGTCTATGATAACGAGATATCGAACTTGTAAAACGTTGTATGTTTTCTCCTTTCATCGAAAATATGAACTATGACAAAAGGAAACCTGGCTCACTTTTCAGAGGAAAACAGTTCAAATTTGATTTTCGTTCAATTTCCACACTAGCGATATGTTCTTACGCTATCAGTGAAGATTAATGAAAGTTAGTAGTAAATTATTTGAAAATATTTCACATCTGCTAACAGAAAAGAGGCATGCGTAATATTAAAAATTTTATTCTATGTTCCGAGATTACAAGAGCATTTTTAATAATTACGACATTGAACCTATAAATAGAGCCTATAAGATAATATTAAACCGATGATAATTTTTCTTCAGACGTGTAATCCGAGACATGACACATGTCTCGTATGAAGTAACACACACGCACACGTACAACTTGATAAATTATTTTATTGCAGCTATATCCTCTGCAATCAAGCTGCGCAATTTACAGATAGAACAATGAAATATTAATTTATTAACGGATTTGTATCGTATTTGCGCTCGTGGAGCTTTTTTCACTTTATATATATATCAAGCCACATTCGATACGAAAGTGATTGTATTGTATTCTCTTGTGCAAACCGCTGTAAGTAGCGACCTTGGTTCGTCAGGCCGTAAACTTCAAGGCTGCTTGCAGTCGGATTGCATGAGTGGGTGGCCGCAAGCGATATAGCGAGAGAAAGATAAGGGTACGTTCACATCAACTTTGGAAGAGTATTGACAATAAAAACAATGCATCCAATGATCGTATGGACTTATGTGTCATCGATTTCGCTCAAAAATATTACGAGTTTTCTTCACAAATACAGCGAGACTTTACGAAACTACAATCTTCGCACAAACAAGATCTCTCTTTCATACAAATAATTTCCTGATTATTTTGATTATACTTTCCTACAAAATTTGTTTATAAATATTCCCTATATATTTAAAATCTTTAAAAGAAAGAGATCAAATACATAAATGTCTTTTTTTCTTACTCGACACACACAAATTATTTAATTATTAATTTATTCCACGTGTATTGCAATATTCAGTACACGATTAAGGAACGAAACGCGCTCTCTTCGCAAATGTAATTTCGAATATATATATTCCTTGTCAAGATGTTGAATATTGTATGGATTTCCATATATAGTTTGCGCAAATAATACATAATAAAGGCGAGATCGCATTCCATTTTAATAATAACGATCCTGGCCGAGTGATAGCGTTCACAAATAAGGCATTGCAATACAAGCGAGCATCCTGATTTGACCTGGCAATATATCTTTAAGGTGATCCCTCAGGAGCAAGGCGCATGAAATAGTTGCGGTCCAACTTGAGTACCGAGGTTGCGTTTGGTCGCGTTGATTTTTGCGGTCTTGGTTCATGTCAATCAGTCGACGATCCACGCGAAACCGCACGCAATCTCCATCTGTTCTCCTACATCTGGAGAATGCATATCATCGAGGATACTCACACGTGGATAGCGTCGGACGTACGCGCGGATGTTCCTACATGAGGGGGCACATGTATAAACCGGCACTACGTGTGCATGATTCGATGTGAATCCGTTCGATCAGACCTTTTTTCATTATCAAATAAGAAATTGCGAGGGGTTAGGATTACTACGTGCCGAGAACAAGATAGTTACCGAGTATCTGCTTGCGGTCGAATCTTCCTGACGAAACCGTCCTAGCGGAACTTTCCAAGATGATACGCTCGCACTTGGACAATGCCGGCTGTCAGGAGCAGAATTTATAACTATAAATCGAATTCTACGGCTTCTTCGCTGTATTACGATAAAATATATTCAACCAGATTTATTATTTTAAATAACAATACAATGAGAAACGGATACGTTATGATCAATTTGTAACGTAATCTTCGCCAAATTTCATGCGGACGTAATACTTTTAATTACATCATTTTATTATTTTACATTGAATTATTAGCACAACTGACAATAGTAATATTTTGATATAATAAACGTAACATTTGTTAAGAGTAAAATGATTTTATCATTAATATTATATAATTGTCTAAATCTACATATCTACAATCTAATAAGATATTCAGATAAAGAGAAACGTGTTTAACTTTGTACTTTGTCATTCAGTATGTAGTAATCCTAATTTAGACAGCTGTTTCCTTTTGGATGATAAATATCTGAATATTTTCATGTTACAAAATAGGATGCATACACATATATATATGTATATACACGCGCACCCACACCACATAAAATATGATTCTGGGTCACTAAGGCCCACAGAAAATTAACTGTACCTGTATTAATAGTCGTTCAAAGCGGTCGCGTATCGTCAAACGGAAGCTGCGTGCATGTGGAAAAGGCGACGTATCGTAATCACGAGCATAACCGGCTATTATCATTTGTTTAAAATCGGTAACCGGCGACGCTCGGTATTCGGGTCGGCCTCATAAATGATCCGACTGACGGTTTCGAGCAATAAATCGCAGCCGGGGCATTGGGCAAGGCGGGAACTAATCGAGCACCCTTTTCCCTTCTCCTCCATCCGTCGAAACCTCCGCGGGTTGAACGAGCCCCATCCGATATTCCATTCCGTTTCGTTTCATTGCGGTTTCCTTCTATCAATTATTTCGAATCTGAAATCGTGCCCATAAATCCACGGAATCAGGATACAGAACGTTATTACTCCGCCCCTTCTCCCTGTCTCTTGTCCCTCATCGGCGATCGCGTAATCGGCGTTGATCCGGCTGCACGAAGGAATTGCGGCACTGAGGGAAATTGCGGAAAGGACGCACGTTCGCACATAGGAGCCGTCGATAGTCTGTGATCACCGGCTAAGTGGCTCCCTCGATTCTCGCTAGTTTCGGCGCGATGGATTTATGATTCGTGCGCCTCGATAAACGCTCGATTTGTCGCTATTTCAGAATAGATTTCCATCACGAAATGCTAGTATTAGCGAGATGGTGCCGATTCGGTCAATCCTTTTGTGGAAATTGGTATTAAATGAAATACAGAAATGAATATGTATCATCATCGAGTGTATACAATTCAGTTTATATGATATTAATGAGATGAAATTTATCGCACAATGGATATTTCTCTGAAATTCTCTGTCGCTCCATACCTTTTACAATTAGCATAGAATTTATGCTGATTATATGGAGAATATAATCAGTACTTTTTGCAACAATAAAATCTTTTTAGCAGCGATTTAAATCATTTCCTAATTCATACGTTATATACTTTTGTGAAACATAATTTCTATTAATTCATTTTTAATGCAAACGATAAAATGGTTTTTTTTTATTGCTGGAGCAAAGCATTAAATATGACGTTACAAGAGGCAAAGTTGGTAAGTTTGGCGAAAAACGATATACATGTTTTTCTTGTCGGTTAACGTATTTAT
Organism: Tetramorium parvispinum; assembly: GCA_011638315.1. Taxonomy (NCBI): domain Eukaryota; kingdom Metazoa; phylum Arthropoda; class Insecta; order Hymenoptera; family Formicidae; genus Tetramorium; species Tetramorium parvispinum. Next base: position 10,023 of record VBVR01000543.1, on the reverse strand, counting down.
ATTTGTTTTCTCCGTCATACACAATAAATGTTTATTGCTTTCGTAACTAGTGTTGTCTGTTACGTGTCAGGTACCGTTGACCCTTGCCTGCGCCATGCATTAAATCTCATTTTACGAGCTATACGTCATTTTTACAGGATGCGTAGCTTCTATGTAAACAAATGTAATAAATTCTTGAAGGACCGACTTTAACGACGTTCTTTTCCGTGTTCAAACTATCTGTCAGAACGTACAGTTCTGCAACATGGTGATGACATCACGGGTCGCATGAGTATTTGACCCTCCTATTTTCCATAATATGGTCAATTAGTGCAAGACCGAGCGGCGCCAGACAATGACAGGCTTTCGAGTTTTTGCATTCTTCGTATTGTGCCGAATTAATCGCTTCGGAACTGTAGGGAGGAATAGAGCTGTCGACATATTCCGGGTGTGGTTAAAGCTACAAACGACGACGACATATTGGATTATTACCCAACAAAATATATTTGTTAAAAATTAAGGTACACATTGACGAAGTTTATATTACATTATATTTTTTTTCTATTCAAGCTCCGTCGTAAAAATTTTATTGCATTGATAGCAGGTTATTAGCAAGCTAATATTCTGTCAAATTACTACGAATAATACTCCAACTAAAAATTTACCATACATTATACCATTATGTGTAATTGCCATTTTTGTTACTTTTTATAACTTTCGCAAACATTCTCCTCTTGCATTTTGCGTAATTATTATGTCATTAAAATATAATTGTGTTCTTGTTACTGCCACGTTTTATAATATGACGATTATATTATTTATCTGTATTTCCCCCTCACCCGACATTCCTTTTTAATATGATTGTGCAAATAAACGAGCGCACATATGCGTTCAAATAAAATATTGCAAAGATACATGCGATTGGTTTTCTGTGAAACGGAATAATACGATCACGATATCCGTACACGTTAAACAAACAACGTCACTGATAAAATAACGTTTTGCCATTAACGAGCCATCCGTTGCACCAATATGCGTTCGCTCTGTCGAAAGCTGTTATTGAAGCAAATTTTGTGATTGCGTTTACACGGGCAATATTGCATGCGAGGCAAGTTCGACTACGAAACGCGCATGAAAACTGGACATTCACACCAACGTTCAACGAAAAACGGACTCATTAATGATTTATTTGCCTTTCAACTCTGAAACGTTGCAAACATTTTCCGTAAACCGCGGATGTTGATCACGTTATCGAGAGATACATTATGATAAATATAAATCATTATTCGTCCAGGAATTTAAATCAATTATGCGTGGCATTTTTGTAGCGTTATTGCGTTATACCCCAATGCCATTATTGCATGCTCTTTGTAAAATTTTAAAAATTTATATTTTTTTGTTTATAAAGTGATTGAATATTTAATGAATTATTTAAAATCATAACAGTGATATGAAAGAACTAAAAGTAAAAATTGTTTTATAAAAAGAATTTTTTTGTACTTATTCTAGCAATATTAGAAAGGATAAGATAATTTATATACAAAAGATATTAATGTATGAATATTAATCTCTCCTTGGAAGTAGGTTGAAATTATAATCAGTTAGATTGTATCGATTGTTCTTAACCGTTAGTAAATGAGAATTTTTTGTTGGATAAATAATATAAAAGTAATACGATCAAGGTTCCTTCTTCATCAGGCAGTCTAATAAATGACTGAGCAAATCGAATCTAATAATCGCACAAAAAATTATGTACTAACAATACTATACCTATTTATAAATAGAGTGCTACTAGAGTACTAAGAAAGATATAAACATATTAACGGAGCATCAATATGGTAAACACAATCCCGCAAGCAATTAATGGTGATTTGAATTTTCTTCCTCTAACCGGTGACACAAATTAACTGCGTTCCCATCACGTGTTTCAGCATTACTAGCCGACATCAATTGCCATAAATCGTTCGTTATACGAACATAAACTATCGATGTCACGTACTAACTATGAACACTGTTGTGTATAGCGCACTTCAATAATAATCGGGAAAAACAATGGTTTCGTGAGACTCTCATATAATATCTATGAGATAGCGGAAGTAAAACGTTGAAAATTTTTGTCTCGTGAGTATCATTACAGCATACATATTTCATAACAAACGTGTAGGTTGACATAGAAAATTGATCGACCTTTCGGCAGATTTATGTCTTGAATTTGCATCCAATCTCTCATGTCTGCGCCTACGCGAATAAATTATGTACATACAAATATATGTGGAATTGCGATTAATATACCGCAAAAAAAAAAGGTAAAATACATTCGCAATAAATGAAAGGGGAAGCCGGATACGGCTATTACCTGACATTTACAAAGAGAGAGAAAGAGAAAACTAAGTTTGTTTTGTACACAATTATGAGTTTAAAAATCATGATTTGCGTCACGCTTGCGCTTTTTTGGCGACGTAAGACAAGGAATAAGGAAATGACGTTAAAATGTCTTCAGGCCTTTACAGACGCGCCTAATTGCAACATGTTGCAACTCTTAAGCAGTATAAGACAGCAAGTCTCGGGTATTTATCAGACTAAAGTTCGAATTCGCGAGCTCGTGTCAGATAATTAGATGCGAGTAAGACTTACCTGTTTAAGTACTTACTTCGATGCGGAGATAAAACGGGCATAATACGCATGCAAACAATTTGCAATTTGACATTTACAAATAGGCTATTGCTTGTATTCAGAGGCTGTACTGGCGAGCACAGTCGGCGTACGTGCAAATTATTTCGTCACAGACAGGACAACGCATTGTTACGACTGCAAGCACGACATTGAAGGCGTTGCCAGTATCTTGAGGTTCGACATAACAATCGAATTGACGTTATTATAATCAATGCTATTGAAGCTAGTATTCTAGTATCAAGATATTTTTAAGTTGATTTTATAAAAATGTTTCCTAAGAGAAAATTAATGAAGATTATTTTTGATAGTCAATGTAGTTAAATAATATGACATTTTAAAAATTAACGACCCATCTATGGAATTTTCTTTTAATATAAAATTGATAATTTCATATAATGATTTATTATCGATAATTAACCGTGCTTGCTCTTTTGAGGTTTGAGTACTTGAGAAATTTAATATACACAAATCATATTTCTTTAAGAATATTCTTTCTGTCTAATAATTTCATTTACCTATTAAAAAAATGTAATCAAACATTTAATTACATGTTGTATAATAGCTATGAAAATGATAAATAGTTAACGAAATTGTATAATGTACTTTAAACAGAATAATTATTATATGTAATTAACATTAATTAAATTTTATTAATTTTTAACTAAAAGTTGGTTTTTTTGATAAGTAAAAACACAGAAAATTCTCGATTATAGAGATATGTTACAAGTATTGAACTTATGTAAAATACACAAGAGTCTGGTAGCGGAACTCTATCCAGCCGAGCTTATCGATAGTTATTTATATCGTGTTTGGCTACTGCTTTGCTTATACGAGATTTTGTACGTATTTATATTCGCACCAAAAGTTTCGAAACATCGAACATCAAACATCCATGCATTACTCATAAAACAATTGTAGGCATAATAGAAAAGAAATTATATACATGATTACTAGTGTATAAGCTTTCTTCCTTTCTTTATATTTCGATTAAAAACCCTCTGATACAGTGAAGATGTGATACAGTTGCAATCTGAGCTCAATCGTAAAATCAGCTTTGACTCGGACTATTCTTACGTACATATACGGATGAATCGAGAAATATATGTGATTGTTCAGAATTCATCTGGCTGCAGATAGGCTGCACAGAGCCGCGTTGGTCTCGATCGATTTAACAGACGAGGACATATAGCCTTGGCATCGCGGATAAGAACAGACGGTAGATTCTCCTTCAATTTGTTTGTGAACGATGTTATTTGTGAGATGTTCACGTTGCGCCTGCATTTTATTACGAGTATCATATATTTCTCCCCTTACCTACAGGACGCAGTTTGCAATGCTGACAGACCAAAAGAGTTATAGAGAGAAGGGAAAGGAGAAGGAAAGAGAGAGAAAGGGGAAAGGGAAGCAGAGAGAGAGAGAGAGAGAGAGGAGAATGGAGAGGATCCAGAGTCCGGTAATGGAACGTACTCGCCTTGGCTATCTAGCCGCGCCCGTCACTAAATCAGGAGATATTACCACTATTGTGCTCACAATCAGTCGTAATACCTGCGATAGGCTTAGTCGGGATGTACTACGACCGTCTGGACTAACGTCGATTTTCAATTACTGTCCACCGTTCGTGCTCAAAGTCAAGATTTGTTGGAGAACTGTGGAGAAAGGACATGTGGAATTATAGAAATGGTTTTATATAATGATAATATAAAATACGTTAGAAAATAATTGTATCAAGAAGATTTGTTCTTTTCTTTACACGATGTTAGGAAATTTGTTAAAGTATGAAAACAATTTAGTATAAAAAAAATTTTTTTAATTAGAAAAAGGTAGTTCATATTCTATTGTTTTCCGGTATATAATTTTCAAAAGAAAAATTATATTTATCATGTGTATTAATAGCTAATTTTATTTTAATATCGAATTTTTTTCACTACTGGTATAGCATTATAATTTTATACACAGAAGGAAGTTGTAAACAGAACCATATATCAAATCATTTATGTACTATCAATGCAGCGGTTGCGGCGATAATTTTGAAACATGTTAATACATGACTGCCCACTGATAAAGAAAGTCTCGATATAAACGCAAATCGCGTGCGTTGTGTTCATAGAAATGATTCAGACGAAAGTTAGAATGGAAAGTTAGAAATTCAATTTTCGATTTCATACATTTCAATCATATGACTTATACTAAATCTGATAATACGGTGTAGTATCGTAATTTTGATGTTGCACAAGATATTATACGTTTAAATGTAACACGAGCTATGTCGCGGTAGTTGAAACTAACAATAAGATTTATTTCTCGAGAACTGATTAGGAAAAATATATAAATTTAAATGTAGCAATGTATGGTAGCCAATATATGGTAGTTATATCTTTCTAATTTTATTATAATTTCGTATGAGTTTTGCATTGGATAGCTAATAGTTTCAAACGACGTATCTTTCTTTAGCCTTGCTTTCATGTCATCTAATTGTCATAACTCTTATCGTATCAATCAAATAATCGAAAAATAAATACACAGACAGAAATGGAAGTAAGATTAAGGAAAATAATTTTTACCCTTTTTATTTTGATTAAAAGGTGAAATAATTCATTTTAGAACACTAAATACGATCATATCAAAAGGTAAAAACATATTGAAGGATCTAAATAGCTTTTGTTCTATTAGAAATTTGCATTAATTGTAAATGAGTGCATTTATGTATATCCATTTGTGTCTGCTTTCATACAATTTGACTTTATTTATCTTATTAGATTTTCATTGTAGATTTCAGAATGACAATGCATCTCGTTTAATAAAAACGTATTATCAAGGTGCATCTGAAGTCCTGTATATATCATAAATTGCACAGAGAGTGCTAATAAGAATAAAGCTCCAATGCAAATTTATTATGTTCAGAATCATATTGTCTAACAAGAACAAAGAGCTGAAGGAATACACAAGAAATCTGAAATAAGCAAATAAGAGAGAGAGAAACAGAAAGAAATAGAAAGTAGAAACGTGTTATTATTATATTCATAGCGTCACATCATATTATTAAGAAAATTAAACAAAAGGAGAAAGAAATCTCAATATTCAAGTAAACTATTTAAAATAATCTAGAGAGACAATAAGTAATATCTCAATAATTAATTCTTCAACTGTATAACGTGATTTATATATATTAATATAAATCGAGTCGGTCTTTGACGATTTTATTTTACTTCTAAGAATGTGATTTTATATGAATGTGTGATTGGTTTTATCTCATGTCCTAAATGATACATGTTATGATATCAGAAGATCAGTGCCAACTACAATTAATTGCAATTACGTTAGGCTGTAGTCTTGAAATATAGTTCTTATTGTAAAGCTATAGAGCTCTTTCTCGATGCAAAATGCATTTTTACTCAAATGTCCTGCGCTATATGTTCAGTGAAGACGATAAGGCCTGACTCCGCCCTAACAGGTCTCCTCATCCTCATCCTTTCTACTCTCCATCATCATCTCGTCCTCCGGGGCCATGCAGGCGGGTAGCATCGACCATCATTCATCATCCAGTACTTTTTGGTACGTCGGACAAGTTCCGAGAATGTTGGTGCAATTATATTAAACATAAATCAGTTATAACGAGCTTATGTGATCGCAATGAAGAGTGCACAATTGATGCATGTGTTATCTGCCTTTCGCGTGCCGGTTCGCGCTTCTTGCGTCAAGCTGGAACATGCGAAAAGATGTAAAATCGAATCTATTGTTATTGCATCACAGCACAAAGATGCGCGTATAAAATTTATTTTAAGCATATTTTTTCAACAGAAGTTTTCTTTTTTTTTTATTGTGAAAGTTGTTAATAGATAATTGATATCTTAATAACCTTTGAATTAATTACAATAATGATTTGGTTATTTTGATAATTCACATATATTTCTATAATTTAGTTTCTATATTTTATGTCAGCACGAAATATGATTGTTGCAGTTTTGAATATATAAATTACAATTCAATCATATTATATTTAAAGAGAGATACGGAGATCTAATATAACACAATGATAAATCAAATCACCGATGAAGATAAGTACTTAATTTTAGAGTATCTAGTTTGTATCCTAGTAAGGTCATCATGATTAGTACGATAAAAAGGCGTTCTTATTAAGAGAGTGGTTGAGGTCTATCCGCCTTCTTGAGCTCTGACTTCTCAGCTTCGTTCCCTCGTACCTCCTTCACATCTGCTCTTTTCTTCTTCCTCTCTCCTCTTCCTCCCGCTTCTTTTGAGCGCTAAGACCGAATGAAAATGTATGAGGGCGATATCTATGGTTGAGAGGGAGAACCGGAGGGGAAGCTGATGAGATACGATTCTCTTTCTTTCTCTTTGCTTCTTGGTGCATCACGCACGTATAATGCACATGCGTAGCAACTGCGGATGGATTGCAATAGCAAGAAAAAGGAGTCGGAGAAGAGATGAAATAAGACAGGAAGAAAGAAAGAAAGAGCGAGATCAGTAAAAGGATGAGGCCCTAGATAATTCGTTTTGAGCATGTATACAGAGAAATTGTGTACTTCAAACGCCGCCATTCCTGCACTTTACAACGATAGTAATTTTTAAATAAAAAAAAGATCATTGTTTTTAAAAAATCAATTTTTGACTCATTCTATAAGTATGTACATATATCATATCAAACTTGGCGAATATTTTGAATTAATATCAAGAGATATAATGATTACAAATTAAATGTACAAAAGATAAAATTTAAATAATTATTAAAAATTTAAATATTTCAACATTAAATATGACAATTACAATTGTTCTCAGCATAATATATGATTTTTTTTTTAAATAATAGTGTCACGCCGCGAGACTTTCGTTATAACGTGAAATATTACGTGACGTTATCATTAAAAACGTATATGTCTCATATTTATTCCATTTCTATATGTATTGCTATTTTTGTCTGTATGCGATAAAACGCAATTGAAGATTAAAAAGAAATACATATCTATTAATACACACATTGGTTTTAGAATTAAGAATTAACTAATTAAAAAGATACATTTTTCAAAATGCTATTTATATTATTAGATTTATAAACTACGCTTGCCACTTTGATATTTATAGTAAAATAAACTCACGTACATTCGCGTACAGAACCATGGAACACAGATAAAATTTACCGCGAACCGTTTTGCCTATTTATTAAGTGTCTTTTAACGACTCTATCGGCACCAGCAAGTGTAATGAACGGAGATCAAGATAACTGCGACAATTTATGTCTTTCTTCATAAAGATGGTATCGCAGTGTATGCAGAGGATGCGCGTAACTTTGCGAAGCATTAAAAGATGGGGGCGATTGCGACCACATGTAATCAGCATTAATGGGAATTCAATTTATTGGTCGAAAAGGTTAACCACCGCTCTCCCACAAATATTTGCGACATCGGGGCCTCATTAGATCACGTTTTGTACGGGTAGCGCCGCGCGTCTGCCTACCATCCTTTCAATTGGTCGGTAAGACTTTAATTATACTCGTAGATACTTGTGGTACTCTGTGCGCTGTCTAGGAATATAAATTATTGTTCCGTTCATTATAAAACCCGTGGTTAACCCGTCAGTTTAAACGAAATTGCGGGTATTAATTAATATCGAGAGAATAAATGTTGCCTTGCTTTAATTGCGACTTTAGCGTTTGAAAGAAGCAAAACTGAAATGATTTATGACGATTGAAAATTAGTTCAACTTTATTACTTATTGACAATCACGCTACGTCACTTATCGTAAGTGTCGAAGAAAATGTATATCTGTGGTGCTGGGAAATACCGAGAAGTAAAAGGATACACCTGATAAATAAAATATATGATATATTATGATTACACTGTAGCACGTCGTCGGGTTTCGCATCACAAACTTTTATCTTTAATTTTAGACACATAAACAGTCTCGTCAAGTAGGTGCCGTCTCGTCAAGTAAAATCCGCCCTGCAGCTCTTCAAACTGGCGCTGATGCTGTGCTTGATGCTATGTAGATATCCGTTCATGGTGAACGGAAAGCCGCAATTATTTTAATTCGTAATTTAATAGTACACCGTGCCTCAACTTAATGCGATATAACTCCGAGGCAAAATCTTGAATTCTGAGATATCGCGATCGCACGATAACACGTGCTGCTTAATCGAAGCAACGACTTGTTTGTTTTCCACACGTAACGCGTCTGTTGTTTCATATGGAATTACAGTATCTGTCAGTCACTCTTCACCGACTTTTGTCGTTAATCCTTCAATTTAACTTAACGTGATAGGTTAGCGAAACGTCATTATGCTTGGCAAAACGGGATTTTGCGTATTTCGCAATCAAGTAGAATGAAATTATTCCTTTCATAACCGGTGTTCTCGATTTATATTAACTAGCGCGCGAGTACGGGTATGTATTTTACACGATATAAAATATAAATGGTAAAAAATAAGATTTTGTGAAAATAATTATAGAATATAATAACATATTTTTTCGTTCTTTAGATAGACCAATAATTGGAAATCATTAACAGAATAACTTTTTCATCAATATGCAAAATATTGTTGGTACTCTCATGAATATATCAGTGGCTCTTAAAATATACTAACGCGTTATTCTCTTAAAAAAAAAAAATGAAGAATGCACCAACAAACATATTTGCAGCGTAATACGACCGTGACGCTGGGTAACAGATAAGAAAAGATATCAGAGGAAGGAATGTCGAGGAGTCTCACGCGTGTTTACACGACCGCTGAATGCGCTCCTATATGCGGTTTTAGACACCCTGATAGGAGCGCAAACGGCGTATCGACTATCGAAGCGCATTGCAAAACACACCTGGGTGTTGCAATGCACCGCACCGCCAACGTAATGCCGTTGGTTGCGCTCGAGACATGCGCGCGCGCTCGCGATCATGGGTGCAAAAGCGCGGCTCACCACATGCTGCATGCGGGTGCAACTCTCGACGAGGCCGCAAGCAACAGCAACGGTGGACACGTACATGAGCACACATGAGTTGCGTGTATTGTGTAAAAGCCCTACCTACCTACCTACCTACCTATCTACCTACCTACCTACCTACCTACCTACCTACCTACCTACCTACCTACCTACCTATGTGCGAGCCCGCATGCGACTTTAACGTTGCGGAGAGTCCGGTTCAGAAAACCGATCGCGAAACTGCGCTATTCCCATTTCGCAATGGCCTTATTTCGATACCCCGGACTCTCGCCTGAATTTTGTTTCAACACTGAAAAAAAATCCAATAAAAATATTCACCGTACTAATGAAAATTTATTAAAATTGGTTCAACGAAATTATTTTATTATCACAAAGATTTAGATTTTATAATGTTTTATAATGTTGATTAAAATATGTACATTTG
>VBVR01000542.1:0-47129 GCA_011638315.1 Tetramorium parvispinum | reverse complement strand
GGCACATATACCAATATGTGTGCCAATAGGCAATACCAATTAAAATAGGCACTCATTCGAGCATTCTCAGTATGTACTCAGTATATCGTAGTACATGTCTCGAATATTTTCAAAATATACGCAATATACTTTTATGATATTTTCTGAACGTTCTCAGTATCTCTTTGTGCTGTTAGGGTAATAGTAAGAATTAAGCAATGCGATTTGGTTGAATCTCACTGTTACGTCTTATAAAAATTTATGTGCTATGGCCTTAAATCGTGAATGAGAAATAGAGCGAACAAATCGCGCCAGCTCAGACGAGTTTCCCGCGCGGCGCCGGGAGAAACTCTCGATTGCCAAAAGTAATTTGCAATTGTCGTAGTGCAGCCTGGGCATATCCCGCGGGCGTCTTTTACGCGCTCCGAGATGCCGCGCGTCTCGACCTAACCCAGGTAGAACAAGAAGTCACAAGTATGTCAAAATGACTCCAAAATATCATTCGTATGTCATTTTATCGTTGTCAATATGATGTGATTATAATTTTTGTTCTAGGAAGTAGAACAGGAAGTCACGAAGTCAAAATGACGAAAATATAATTACAAAATTGATCTCTTAATTATAAATTGAATCATTTCTTTGTCCTTTCGACATCATTCGAGATCATTTTGACATTATCGTGACTTTTCGTTGTACTCGGAGATCGTCCCCTACGACCGGCAGCACAAGTACGAGACGCGAGGGTCGCGGCGCGGCGCAAACGAGGGCTCGAAAGTCGAAGACCGGGGATTGCCGCCAACGGGAGAACGCCGGCGCGTGGCGCGGAGCGGAACGGAGAGAGAGAGAGAGAACCGCCGCTGACGCCGCTCCGTGGCGAGGGCTGGAGGCGGCTCCGTGGCGAGGGTCGGAGGGTTGCTCCAGCGGCGAGAGAGAGCGGTGTCGGCAGGGCTGCCGCCGCCGTCGGTCAACGCGCACGTACCACGGGGTTCACACCCATCTCGCGCTGCGGGCATCTCGCGCTGTCTCCCCCAGGGTCGGCCTCGACATCGTCCGCGAGGCGGACCGCGGACCACCCCCTCCGCTCTCGTTCTCTCTCAAGTTAGTCGGACTCGCGATTCGGCCGGGGATTCGAGACGTTACGCCGCTCCCGAGGTGCATACACACGTACACACGTACAGACGCACACGACGAGACGCGCGCACACACGTACGCACACTGCGCGGCCGATTAGGGTGGTGGTTTGCGCGCCGTTGTCACGGAGGAGGGTGAGAAATAGAGCACGGCACAGTTGCGTGTGTCTTAACCCGGGGACCCCCGCGACATGAAGGAGAGAGAGGAGAGAGAGGAGGAAGAGGCGAGGGAGAAAAGGAGGCGGTGCAAAAGTGCATAAGTGCAGCACGGTAGCAGGACGCGCCGCGCTCGGCGTTCGGAGGGGCCGGAATTTCTCCCTCGGCGAGGTTCATCTCGGCGTTGAGAAGGAACGACGACGGGACGGGAGAGTGAGAGACAGTGGAGTCGGGACAGCTGAGAGGACTCGGCAGATCGCGGACGAGGAGCGTCGCCGCGTCGCGGAGTCCACGGGGCCACGTTGGTGGCGCGGCGATGTCGATCGCGGGATCCTCGCGGGAGCTCGTTGCACCAGGTCCGATCTTTGCCTTGGCGCGTCGTCGCGCTACGTGAAGCGTACACGAGGGACATGTCGCTTCCCGCGGGCGTGATTTAACATCCCGTCGGGGGAATTGTACACGCCGGAGAAACCGCCGGGGGACAGACCAATTGAGATTTCGCGATCGCGCGGATCGATCCGACTCGAAGCGGCGTGCCCAGCGTAGCGCGTAAACCGCGACAAGCCGCGCGTCGAGAGAGCGAGAGAGAGAGGAGAGTGGCAATTGCGTAAGCGTAAAGGGGGGGGGGGTTGCGAGAATCGCGCGCGATGATCTCGATCGTCGCCGGGGAATCTCGCGGCAAGTCCGGGACGTCGTGCACGCGTTGCCCCGCGCTCCTAGCCAGATGCCCCGTAACGATCGTCGCCGACGTGCGACCGTACGAAGGGTGGTAGCGCGCACAGCAGGATCGGAAGAACCACAGCAGCAGCAGCAACAATCGCGGCAACAGCGACAGCAACAGCAGCTGGTCGCAGGCTAATACGCGCACTCGGCACCGTACACCGCCGCGCGGGGCCGATGCGACGGATGCGGAACGACAACGACAGGACGATGGCCGGTGGTGCGTGCACGGAAGCGGCATATGAAACGTTAGTCAAAGCGGTGATCAATAATAAGACGCTTCGGCTCGCCGAGGGATTGTGAACCGGCGATCGCTCTTCCTCACGCCGTGGCTCGCGAGGCACGTTGCCGTAAGGATGTAGGGGGGCCCGCGATAACGGGCCCCGTGGAGGCGCCGCTTCGTTTCCTCTCGCTCCCCCCGCGACGACCGCGACGGACCGCGAGGACAATTTGACGACGGGAAAGCCCAAAGTGTGCGATTTCGAGAAGAGGAAAAGAAGAGGGAGAAAGGAAAAACGTAAAGAGGGGTGTAATACGTAATAATAAAATCGCGACACCCCGGAGTGGAGTGTCAACCGTAAAGATAATTATGTGTTCCTTAGTCCATCTCTTAGGTGGCTCCGAGTTATTGAGCGTGTATCGTAGTTCTCGTCGTAGTAGCAATTTTCTTATACCACCCTCGTGTGGAGCATAGATGCCTTAGTGTCCGTTTAGCGGAGAAAGAGAGGGAGAGAGAGAGAGAGAGAGAGATAGAAAAGAAAAAGAGAGAAAAAAGAGATTCTTGATAAACGGCCATCGACGATCCAGCGATACGATCGTAAATGCGGCGAGCACGACGGAAGGCGCGGTTAAATGCACGTCAGGTTATACGATAAAGAAAAGCTACCCGGAAACGGAAAAATAGAAGAGGAAAGGGGAAGAGAGAGAGAGGAGGAGAGAAAGGAATAAAAAAGTGCGTTCCGTGTTATGCGAAAAATATAATCGTTGTTAGCCGGCCGCGAAGTAGGTCATGAGGTCGATGCTAAAATGAAATGAAGATGCAAGAGGAAACCGGGAAAATGGCATGTGCTAACGACGTTAATAACGGGGGACCGATTTTTCGGGGCGGACCCGGCGTAGTGCGAAGTAATTAGTGATTTACCGTGTACGTTGCGCGCGCGCGTCATTCGCGCGGAGTGTTGCGCGAGGTAATCTAATAGCGGACTACCCCTACGTACGGCGGATAATTACTAGCGAAAATGGTCGATCTAGGAGGATACATTATTATACTCACCAACGACGATGGGAAGATCAAGCTGTACGGTACGTACGCGGGTAGGTCGGCACGTTTACAACCATTACTTACCAGATATATTCGACAAACATTTTGCAAATTTGTTCGCGCGACGGCAAAACATCGTTACGCCCGGCTATCGGAACACTTGGAGTATAAACAATGGACAATCCGCCTGTAGAATATAATCTGTGAATTAGACTTTTTTTTTTCGGAAACATTCACACACATTTTTAAGTCACGCTCTCTTGCTTAATGTTAGCTTACGCCGACAAATCTTATGTAATGCTTAACAATCTGGCAATGAAATATAGTTGGTTCAGGCTTTATTGTTAGATTTCCCTTATCTATGTGGCATTTACATTGCCTTGTCGAATATTTGTCGAATGAATCGCCCGCTATCGTCTCTTTAAATGTGATTATCCTCGATCGCTCGGGGATATGCGACAGCGCGGCATAGGAATCGAAATGAGAAGTGATAATTTTCTCGTTAGCGCGATCATCACATGCGCGCGTAGCTTACACGTCATGCATACGTCGCACGCTTTCGGAAACGGGAAATGTGCGACGGACGGATTTCCGATTTACGCGACGTGTTATAGTAATGCGCGACGATTTACATAGAGGACGTGTTTCGCGACGTGTTATTTATAAGCTGACCTTTATGTTTACTTATCGTAACGCGCGCTTTATCGCCCTGAAGGAGACACTCGCTTTATTTTATGTTTCACTCCTCCTTCCTTTGATTTCTGTTGAGTATTTTTCTTCGAAGATGGTTAAATCTAATTTTCTTTTTTAGAAATTAATCTTTGTATAAGAAACAGGTGTAAGAAATAATATCGGTGATATATTAATACATTGTATGAGCATTACATTCATTTTTACTTAGTACTTTACAAAGTTGAATTTTTTTTAGCCACGGTATATTAATTCTTCCATTATCAATATTTGAATTTTAAGTAAGACATTGATAAATCGGTTGTATCTGTAATGTCCTTTTCTTTTAGTTTATCGAGAGAGAAAAGCTTTTTACGCCATTCCATAGACTGCACGATTTAACAAAAAATTAGATCCGTTGGTAGCATTTACAATTCGCTTGTGCGCAATGCCCTTTAAATGGCTGTGCTCATTAGCAGATACGTTCCCGTTTACGAAGCAGATTATATGTTACATCCATAGGCGTTTAAACAGGGATTTTTGCAAGCTTCGATATTTCATTTCAATATGGATTATTGAATTTGATATTGCGTTCGAAGGCGCACTGTAATATCCATTTAACACGATTTACAATCAACATTCAAAATGCGTATCAGAGTTATTCATCAAAATTTTTTTTATAATGTCAAGTATTATAATGAATATTTGAATATTATAATACTTAACATAATATAACAATTAAATTTTCCAAATTGTTGTATTAACAAGATTATGTTTACTTTTATGTAGGATCGCCAGCGGACAATGTGGATTGTCTGGAAATGAGCGATGAAATTTTAGAAGTGAACGGTCGCACCTTGGAAAATGCAACTCATAACGAAGTCATTCAGTACATACATCAGGTAATTATATCAGTATATTTCTAACTACATTATTTTTATGTTTGGAGTGGCTCGCATTTCACGATTTATCATACATAATAAATTATCATCACTCTTTTGGAAATGAAGATCAATAATTAAATAAAAAGATATTCCTGTAAAAATGGAAAATATATAATATATAGCATATATATATTGTTTATATATTTTCAATTATGTATAATACAAATAATTATGTTTTCTTTAATTTAAGTGCATCAAATCTCGAACAATATGTCTGCGTCTTCGGAGGAGCGGAAACAAGATGGGTGAGTCAAGTTTTTTTTACATCGTTTATATTTACATTTTTTTTACATATTTACATCTTAAACGTAATCAAGTGATATTATGTATTATATATATTGTATATTCGAGCCATTAAACGTTAGAAAAATAAGACGGAAATAAGTGAAGCGTCGAAAAAAGCAAACACGGAGACAATTTTTATTAAATCTTGAATTACAAACAAACAGCGAATGTAATAATGGAAGATTAGGTGAAAGAAAATGAAAGAAAGCGAGAGACAGACACTAGAGCTGAAACGGAACTATACTTTTCACGTGAATTCATCTATGTCGTCGTTATTTCAAATGTCGGCGATATGTTATTCTTTGAACAGATGTTTTTAAAGCAAATGAGACCATCGCCAACCGGATGGTATTGTTGCTTTATCACAACCATGCCTGGGGAAACGTACGAATTTGAATACGGTTTAAATACATTTGCCACGGTCGATTTCATATCGTCCCGCACCATATTCTCATCCCCGTCGAGTAAAACGCTTGGCCTTTTAAATAAGCGTAGAACGTCATGCGCAACGATAGACAGAGAGATTTTGACAGAAAGGACGAAAAAAAAATAAAGAATTTAATCGCAGAAAAGTCTACGACAAAATCGCAATTGATATCGACACGTTCCTGCCGGACACAATTTTTCGACCAACGGTGCTCGGAGCGACAGTCTGGAGAATATTCGAAAAATTCCGGAAAAGTCTTTTCGTGAATATCACATTCCTTTCTGTCAAAAGCAGCAAATTCACATGTCAGAAAAGTCCCGCGTGAGAGAATTATGAATACAGATTGCACCCCATTTTACGCCTTGAAACGATTATAATGATTTTTTTTTAAAAGTTGGCCAGTGTAGCATAGACGATAACGTGTCGCTGTCGTGCAGACACTGATAATACATATAGTGATCCATTCGTATGAATGGCGCCGCTATATTGCGCGCGCTGATAACAGGTTTATTGCAATCGATTTCAATATTGCATTCGTGAAGTGGATGCGAATTACAAGCCCTTTAATTCGTTTAATCACTTGAATCGTACCTCTGTATCATTATTTTTGTTCAGTATTTATCGAAACCCGTAATATATTTCTGCATTCTGATTATTCCGATAATCACCCCTCTACTAAGCCGTTTCATTCTATTGTACGAGCAGCATTACGTTTACTGAAATTCGCAACGTGGCGCGCAGCGTGGCCGTTTGATTCTCAAATTGTGTTTACGTCACATGACCTTCGGCGTTATCGCGGCTCCGAATTCGGGGGCGGGTTTTCATCAGGCAATTGGGCATTTGTTTAGGCATTTGCTAGACGCTCTAACGGAACTAATAGAAGGACGCGGTCTGAGGAATCAGCTCGCAGCTCGTTTCACAGGCGCGGCAAAATTTGAACGGCGCTCAGGGGGACCGTCGGCCAATTCCGGGAAGACTCGTGCGAGTCCGACGTTCGCCAGGTAAACGCTCCAGGTGGCCGCGTACGGTATATATCGCGGTGGAGAGAGGGAGGAGCGGACAAGTCACAAGCGGAGGTAGGCAGGTAGACTGGCGGCTGCACATGGCGGACCAGGAGGTATAACCTTCGAATGGTATCCGCTGTCACGGTTCGCGCGACAGTACGGAGGAGCCGTTCGTACGCGCGCCAAGCGGTTCCACGCGCTCCGTTTCGTGTTGGTACCGCGCGACCGCGAGAGTTCGTTCCGTCGGCGAGCGCGGCGACGACGACGACGACGACGTCGGCGACGGCTTCCTCTGCTTGGAGAACACACGATTTCTTGTATCTCGCCGATTGTCTGGCGGACCGCGCGAGTGCCATATCGCGGCGCAGCCACAGGAACGCGCGGCTCCCGCTTCTGCGTTCGCCAGGTCGTCGTGGACGATCGCGGATTGCGAGTGCGACGGGTCTAAGGTGAACGGTTCCGCGCGATCGATGCGCGCGTGACAGAGGAGTGAATTCGTGATAGATTGGTGCTCTGTGGTGATCCATCCGTGTTGTATACGAGCGACTCGCTTCCAGGCCAGCGAGAAGATCCGTCTTTCTACCGCTCGCTCCTCATCTGTCTCTTTCTCTCCTTCTCGTCATCGTTCCGGCGACTTGTCGATCTGCCGAAGGTAACTGCTTCTCTTCTTTTCGCTCCTTTCTCGGCACTCGGAGCGATCCCGCGTGCCGATCTCGCGGCGCGACTCGTGCAGTTTTGGGGCCGCGTTTTCTGGTACCGCCATCGGTACCAGAACGTGCCAACGCTTCTCTCTCTCTCTCTCTCTCTCTCTTTCTCCGCCGCTGTCCTCCTTCCTTTCTCCCTTCCTCTTTCCGCCATTCGTCTCTCTTTCACCGTCTCTTGTGACATGTCGACTTTGCAATATCACGCGCGCCACTTATTTCCGATACACACCTCGTCGCGCCGCGGTTTTCAGCTCGCGTCCGCACTGTTTACGACCTGGTACCGCAGCTCTCGCGCAGCCCTGACTTTTATCAAGTCTCTTTTACTCTTCTTCCGTCACGCCGCTATCGCTCCGTCATTTTTAGCGAGGGTTCGCTTTCGATTAACCGCGCGATTAATCTTTCCTTTTCGATTCGTCACTTTCGTAAACTCTCCTGCGCTCTGTCATTTCGCGAATATTAACGAAATGTCAATCTCACCGTAGAAATATCTTTCTTGATTTATATAAAAATTCACTTTTTATCTATCCGGATCAATTCACTTTTTTTCTTCTTCGTGCTCCATTATCGTCACTCTCGCGGGATCTCTTGCGCGAGCTCGTAATTATTTAACTCTCTCACCTCGCTCGTTTGTCCTTCTTTCCTTCTGTGTTACAATTAAAAAGACTGCGGTAATATATTCCTCATGAATGTTTTTAATCATATATAAATCTGCATACCAAGTCCAGATGTTCCGTTAATATCCTCTCTCGCGTATATTCTATTTCTACTCAGCCTTCACGCTTTAGAAAAAGATTGTCTCTCACTGATCGTGAGTTTTACGAAACGTTAGGAATATTTATTAGAATTGGATATAATAGATTCTCTAGGATAGGCTATTGCGTTTTATGCATGTTTTTTTATTACGTCCTCGATTCAATCGCGTTCCTTGCATTGAGATATTGAGATATGACTATTTAGCCTCGTTCTCGATGGATGTTATATCAGAAGAGTGTCTTGTGAAATTCTTTCTAGAGCTTCACAAGATACCCTTGTCATATGACATATAATTTATTAATTGTCTATGTATATATGACTTAGATGTATTATAATTCGTGTGTTTTATCACTATATATAATAATTATTATAAAGAATATATGACAACTTGTAATGTACATCATATTGAATCTTAGTTTGCGAGAAATGTCAGAAGAGTGAGCGACGTGTGTCCATAATAATTCATTGTTAGAGACACGAAAGTTTGCTTCGCGTTCTTGCATCATCGGTCAACGTCACGTTGTTCCGCCATCCCTGAATTTTATTCATCCTCTCAAATCTGCTGTCCGTTGCCTCACGTACATACGTATTTCTTTTTTATTTATATTTATTTATAACACGTGAACTTATCTATTAAAATTGACTTACGAAAGCAAGTTATAAAATCTCTTCTTTCCTCTCTTACAAGTATGTATATGAATAATTACAGATTCGGGAGATAGACAAATGAGAAAGGGAGTTTCTCTCTCTCTCTCTCTCTCTTTAGTGAACCGGTTCCGCGTGATTTTCACGTCGAGTTACATCCGCGCGGCCGTACATCCGCCTTCCGTGTGCGTACATGCGTACCACGAATAATGCGGAATGTGTTTTTTTCCCTTTCTGACGCGGGGCTAACAATCGCGCTGCCCACGATGCGTGTCAAACGCGTATTGTCGTGGCATGGGCGTATTCGCGCGCGCTCCTGGATGTACCGTGTGTGCCGCGTCGCGCCGGCACGGCCGTCACGGAAGCGCCGCGCGTTGTGCACCAAACGCGTACAGACGTGACGGAGGAGAGTAGGAAACGGGAGATGTGCGTGAAGCCGGTACGTAAGACGAGAGAGGCACGGGTTTTACGAGCGCGAGCCATGGGATGCAGTCGAGCGAGTGCCGGCAGAAACCGGAGCAAGTATACGGGGTGTCCGGTGAACGGCGAGCGATTTGTGTGTTCCTCGAAATTCAGGGTTGCTCCTCGTTCCGCGAGAATTTTGACTCGAGAAACTTTCCAGGAATGAGATTTAATGGGATCGCGAAGGAATTTTCGATGAGAAACGATAAAAATGTTAAGCTGCAAGAATATAAAATGAAAGAAAAAAACAGACGTAACATTTGGCAATAACAAGTTTTCACCTCGCGGTTTAATTACCGAGATATTCGCTGTTGAGAACGAAATGCTGAGCGACGGTCGAAATGAAATTTCCATCGAGGGAAATTGGCACCGGACTTGGAATCCGGAATCCACGGTCTTTTTACGCTTCTCGTTAGAGTACCCTGTATACGCGCACCGATGCGCTCGCGTGCGAGAACGCGATAGGTATGCAGCAGAAATCGAGAATGAGCGACCCGGGAGCAGATCGACTGTCGACGTATAAATTAGGCACGATCGCTTAAATCGTCTCGCGCGCACTTTCCTCCGTGATATGCGCTAAATTGTTTTCGTCCCAACCTGTTGAATTCTGATGGAATCAGGCGCGCGGGGTGGAAAAAAGGCAACCAAATGCTGTAAATCTTTTTTTTTTGTACAGATCACCGCTGATCGGTATCACATTTTTACTCCGAAATCTGCACTCAGGTCTCTCTCGAGCGCAGATTCTTTCGTCAACTTGTAGATTTCTCTCTTAATAATTTATATTTATAATCGTATACGAAAGTAAGTCACATCGAAAAGATCTCGTAATTAGAGGGAGAGATTAAAAATTAATTATGACATCGTTGAAATCTGAAAAAATTAATTTATTATTACGATACACGTGGAGAAATTTGTTTTGGGCATTTGCGAAAAAGCTGACTGTGCGTGATCTTTTGCCATTTCCGTCGTTGCTGTAACTCCTTAAGTGGGTCTTACATCGGCATTCCACAACTCCCCGCACAACAATGATGTAACTCACGTTAAATAAGTGTCGTGTAATCGCTAATAGTTAATAATCCTGCTTATTTCCTTTCGCATATTTCCTTTGACATAATCGTCGATAATTACGTATTAAATATTAGGTAGATGAAAAAAAATTAATGTAATCTCATTTTGAATAGTGATAGAAACATTTCGAAAGATATTATTTTATACATGCGTGCATCTCGTTTAAAATCTTTCTCTTTAAAGCTTTAATCCATCTGTCATTACTGTGACGTAACGACTATGAGGTTGAATCGTATATATCATTGCGAACATTCAGATACGTACGTATTAGTGCGTACCAACGTGATTAGGTCGCATACTCGATATATTGATCTGCCAACTAACGCGCATAGTTTCTTGAGAATTTGGCGAGCTGACAATCGCGCATGCTGAAGTCATCATCTCGGATTCGATACATCTTGGAAAAACAGTTATCGCCCTCGTAAAAGTAAGCGGACCGTTAGCAATTGTTTCTCTATTACCTTCAATAATCTTGAGTGATGCCTTTCGTTCCGACAATTTACCAGCTATTTCGCCTAATCCATCGCAAAGAAATCAAACAAATGCTATTTCATTTCATCTTTAATCATCTTTTATTTAAATTTTATTGCGCTACACTTTACGAAAAGTTAAACGTTAAAATAGCAAATCTATATTAAAACGTCACCGTATGTATAAAAATGATTATCAAGAAGACAACGAGGAAAAAAGGAGATGACTAATTTTTCCTCGTGTACAGATGCAAAATTTGCAATTTGCATAATTTTCCTAGAAATGTTAGCGGAATATTCACCGCTTGATTTATTTATTGTCTACAATATCTGTTAAAAGTGACTGTAGTAATTAGAGAAATGATATATACATAATGACCTCGTATTTTAAACGCAGACGTAATTAAAGTTTTGTCTGTCAGTTCCTGTAGAATATATAAAAGCAGCATATATACTTATTATATTTTTAATTAAAATCGTGTATTTTAAATTAAAAATTTCATAAATAATCATATTGTAATCAAAATAATATTTTTTGATCATTATATGTAGAAAGTTTTAATTATATTATATATTCGTAAGATAATCTCTGAATAAAATTTTATGAAAATCTTAAATGATTTTTTTACATAACGTTTTACGTAAAATGCTTATAAATTAATGCGTTTGGATTGTTACTGTATAATATTATTTGAATCTCCTTCAAAGTAACTTGAATCAACTTGTCAGAATTTTATAAATAATTTGATAATGGATTCGGACTATTGTAGGATCAAAATATTATTTCATAGATCAAATGTCCAAATCGCGGTAGGCATGCTTCGCCATTGCTCTTTGTGTGTGTGTGTATGTGTGTGTGTGTACATGTATACCTCACAATCTATACAGTTAGAAAACTGGTTTTCGCCTCCTCTTGCATCAAGCCGTACTACTCATATGATCGAAATCATTCCGAGCATTGGTACAGTTGTTTCTTCTTGTATTATCTTTACAGATAAATGGTATCTCGCATCTACTATCTGTATGGAACTTTCAAATGTCGTTTCATAATTTATGAAAATTGCTGAACTCGTTTATCCCAGCGTACTTTAGAGACAATTATTTCTAGTCGGTAAAGCGCGATTTCTAATAATCACTATAATAAGCATATAATAAGGAGAAAAATTGAACTTTGCGTTTTCCCACGTCCTCTTAATTTTTCTTGCTAACGTTAAAGTGCGAAATAGAAGGTCAAGATACGAAATATTAAAGTGGAGAAAGACAGAAAGATAGAAATTTGTCTTTTTTGCGTGTATTGCGTTTTTAGGGCGAGATGCATTAATTTTTACGCATTTGCTCGACAGGATAGAAAATGCGATTGCGGTTTTGAGCATGGTATTTTAGCACCAGGATTGACCGGTTTTAATTATTCGCAAGTAAACCGCTGTCCAACTATCGAACTACTCGCGGTGCCTTTCGTAGAGCGCTCTGGCTTAGGTACTCGGGTAAAGCCTACTTAACGTAACACAGTTGATTGCTGTATACATGTACATACGACATATGTGCGAACATCTAGTTACCGTTCTGACAAAGTAGATTTCTCTGCGCCGTGTGAGGAGACTACTCCAGACAACGTTGATATCACGGCAACGCATTGCTTGACCCGAATTTACCGCGTCACCAAATTTGCGAACGTAATGCCTCTTCACCTACCTTAGCCCTCTCTATATCTCCCGTTGCCTTCGACCCGCATTCGCGCCTCCATTGTGCGCCGCATTTAACGCTGAATGCGATTTGATCCTGAATTCCGTTTGCCGTATTCATACGAATGTCTTATTCATTGTAAACACGGAATGAGAATAAGGTGGCGATATATGCCGCGCTGAGCGAGGAATTATCGCTGACCAAGTATTTGCACATTTATCCCCTACGTATTTCATAATTAAACTTGTATTAATACAGTCATAATGATATCATAATTACTATCTATTATAATTACGTAACATAATATTAAATTGTAAATAGTACTTGTGATAACACTTTATGGAATTTGTGCATTCTACGTACGTTATTACAGAAACCATCTCAAATTGCTTTTTCTTCTTATAAAATTATTTAGAAACTTTTATAATTGTATAAATCGACTGTAATATCAGTAAACATCACTGAAAAGCTGAAATTAGTAAACATATATCCAAGTTAAATAATATCCCCATTTACTATAAGTGATTATCGTTTAAATAACATCCCCGTTAATACTTAAATTTAACCAAGCGGTTTATTCATTCCAAGATAAATTTGTCAAAAGCTTTTGTGCATCATGCTTACACTCGTGTGACATTCATACTTGTCACAGAATGTCAGAAAGGTTTTACAATAAAACAGGAAAAACGGGGTGTGCTTTCAGACGAAAACACACTTTCTCCGAATTGCCATGCCATATCCGAATACGTTTTGGAGCTAAGCCAGAACATTTTGAAAAGGGATCAGAACGGGAACTGTTGCGAGTTTTCTTCGCTAGCGCGTTCCTCCTGTCGTTCGGTGAAGCACAAAAGGCTTTAAGGCACGGAATGTATGCAGGTAGTGACACGGAAAGCTTCACCGAGACTTGGCCTAGAGCGTTTCAAGTGATATGCAATTGCGGCGTATGCTGTTGTACATGTTCGAAAGACAAGTACAATGAACAAAGTACGAAGCGTATGGTGCATATATGTAATGTGAATGGCATGTGTAAGCAAATATCAAAAGCTCAAGTCAAAGCGGTTGGAGAATGAACGATTTTGCCGAATGAATTTTACAAAAAACAAAAAAAAAATTCAATTATGTCAATTGGCTCAATCGAGAAAGATAATATTAATTCGCTTTCGACGACAACGCAAAGACGATAGTCGTTCTAATGAGATTGGAGGAAACAATTTATTCCGTTTTATCAGCAATTTTATTTCTCAAACACTTGAAACGCGAAAAAACGCGAAATGGAGGTGAAATTGTCGCCCATGAAAATTTTCAATAGCCAGAATAGAATGTCTTGAGGTCTCTTCAGAATGAAAACCGCCAGACGTACATTTAATCAGCTTCTTCGTTCGCACTAAAGCGGATTGCGAGAAAACCAGGTCGGGGATCACATCAAGTGATAAGAAAAAGAACGGTACGATCCGGTACGAGAGGAAGAAGGTCTACACGTATTTGAGGAATTTAAGAATGCTCTGACACTCTATCGATCTTGGCGTTTGTTCTTTCAATCCTCCGCGGGAATTTCGGCGACGGGGCTTTCGCAAATTCCTTAAACATTTTGTCTTTATATCTCCTGCCCCCGTGTGCTAAGTGCGTTGAACTGGCGCTCTCTGTCAATTTTTATCGTCTGTGCCAGCGTGTAGTTCCAAATATAAACTCCTTCGTGAATGCGTCCGTGCTATCCATTCTCAGTCGCCGGCTGCGGCGGAGAGTTTATTTTCTAGTTTCGTGACACGTGCACGCGAATACCGTCCTCTTTCAGGGAAGCTTTCGGTAGTCTCGGCGCGAACTTTTCATTCAGTGCTCCAACGGTGCCGATATCAGTTTCTGAATATCGTTAACGAGTTGGCCAATCAATTGCAGCCAGTGTAAACGATGAATTGACTAGATTGCTAATTACGGACTTTTCGGAATGCCGTTACATTAAATGGAAATGCAATATTGTGATCATTTCTTTGTTGCTCGTATTAATGGAGAATTACTAAAGAATAATATTGCAAAACAAATTTAACGCTCTAGATAAAGTTACAAAACGAAATTTTGCGCTCGGCGTAATGGCTCGGAGTAAATTACGGCTTTTGAAATATTATATTAGACACGTGAGACATAATTTGCATTAAAAGATAAGCACCTCTCGAGTTTTGTTGTTTTCACTTCCATATATGTATACATTTCATTCTTTCGTAGAATGTGTATATTTATGATAGGACTACATATTCTTATAAATAGAATGTAATTAAAAATAGATTTAAATCAATGCGGTTCAATGCCAATTAAAAAGATAAGCGTAACTCGCTGCAAGTGTGCAAGAACAATTCTTACGTTTGAACGCTAAAGGTTTATGCTTCGCAGAAATTTTGTTAGATACAAAGTACGAGCATGTCGAAATTTTTTCGCAAGCTAATCTTTTGCGGTTGCACGTCGCGTTCGGGCCCCGATAGCCGATCGATCGTAGTCGACGAATCGCTCGTCGACGATTCTCCAGCGAAATTCGCGGAACCCTTGAATCACGTTGTGGAGCCTGAGGGCGTAGCGAGGCATTTTGATCTGTCCACTATAAAATTCATCGACGACGAGGAAGCCGACGAAGATGCGGCCTGCACTAAGAACGGTAGCCAGCGATCGATCAGATTTTTCTTTTTTTATAGAAAAGTGGGTTGGTACGCGGTAGGTCCGTAGTTATTCCCCGCTAAGGGACGATATAAATAACCGATGGGCAAAAAGTTACGAGGACAATGTAGACTTTGTGCGCGCGTGCACAAAGTTTTTCGCCGCGTAATGCGGCGAATTTACTCGTCGCATGTCGCCCGGAGATGTCTCGCTGTATTTTAAGAGGAATGACGGTCAGGTGACCGAGAGGACGGGAATAAAAAAAGAAATTCCTATAACGTGGTCTCTCTCTCTCTCTCTCTCTTTCTCTTCCGGCGAAGCTAAAAAGGAAGGAAGAATTAAAAAGAGAGCGCCGCCTGGATAAGAGAGATATTAAATTAATGGAAACACGGTGGCTTCTCGCGCGGAGTAAATGAGAAACGAAGGAAATTTGTCAGGCTCGCGAGAAAGAGGGACGGTGATGCGCTTCACTTATTTCCACTCTCCGTTACACGGCCGCCGCTATATTTGACTATAGCCGCGGCCCGGTAATGGCTCCTTTGACGCGTGTTAAATGCGCGATAAATTTGCCTAATTAATTCTTCGTGAATTCCCGACAGAAGAGCTGGACGGGCCGAACGCTGGGCGGATACGAGACGCCTGGGTTATCGCCGTCGAAAGGTGAGACAAGTCAAACGAACATTTTGGTAAAGTAAGAGACGGCTGCGCCACTTGAGTGCAACGTTATAGCGTACATTGTCTGCGTGACACAATGTACACACGCACGCGAGACGGGATCCTAGTGTGCTCCGCTTCTAGTAAATACATTCCTGTCGGGGCGGAATCGTGTATCGATTAAACGTCACATAAAAGGCGGCAGTGTCCAGCGGGCGAACGTGTTTTTGATCGAACACGAGAATGCGTCATCTAAATGTCACGGGAATCGCTCGAAAGCAGCGTGCGTTCCAACCGAGCCGATAATGACAGCTCGTGATGAGAGGCCGTAAAATCAGAGAGTTTCCCCCTCCGATATTTCTCTGCTCTTCTTTTTCATCATTCCTCGTAATAACGATCCAATTGGCGTGATCCCTTGCCAGACGCGACGACGCTACAACATTAGCAATAGCGTCGATAACGCGACAGAATTAATGTCCTTCATTCGCCCGTCATACTTATCCTATTATCCTTTACTTCTTTCATTATCTTTTTTTTCTCTCGGATGCAAAATATCTGTTTCGTTATTTAATCGCTCAAAGATGCGATTTATCTCGGTCGCTGTGCAACTCATCTGAGAAACGTGCGTCCATTAAATCGCTTCTGCCTGATTATCTATCGTACGAAAGTACATTTAACGAGAACGAATAATCACTCGTCGCCGACGCGAATTAGACTTGAAAGTTTTTCCGTTTGCAAACGCCGCGAGGTCGTCGCGCGGGCGTTTGCAGAAGGAAAGAAGGAGAAGCGGCGAACGGAAACACACAAGACTTTCGCGACGTGCGCGATAAGGATTGTGTGTGGCTCCCGTGACTCACTGCGCGGTATCTCGTTCGACTTCCCAAGGATAAGCGACGACAAGCTTTTGAAGCAGACGTTTCCTCTGTTCGCAGGAGCGCGAGGGAGAGGCTGCAGAAATTGACAGCACTTAAGAAGATCCAGCCGCGCGACATCCAGGCCATTTTACATCAGCGGGTACGTAAGAACGAGACACGTAATTAGCCGAAATGCCTGTTAATATTATGTTTGAACGATTCAGCTGATCCCGCCGAGATATCATCTCGCACGTCTCTCACCGCTCTGGATAAAAACAAGTCAATTTTTTACACGGGTTGTGCATCAAAGCCGGTTTTAAATCCACTGTTGTGTCCAATTTTTCGTAGTTCTGTTTTTTTTTTATTTTTTTTACTCGATTGTTACATACTCTCTTTCTCTCTCTTTCTCCGTAGAAGAAAAATAAATGAAACATTTGCAGTTTGTTCCGCCTGGTGCTTTAGATCGCGTTCGATTTTCTCCCACTTTTAGAAATCCCGTATTAATCATTTAAAGGAATAATATTTAATGCGTTTAAAAATTTCTCTTAAAATATTTAGCGTGCCTCGTTACAGCTGCCTTAAAATCAATTCGCGGCCGTGACCTTAATCCGCTGTTGACAGGACCGCGATGCAGTCCAAATGCAATCTGATAATCGCGCGCGAGTAACAATAGGAGGTGCGTGTTAAAAGACACGGCGCATTCCTCGCGTCCGTCTTCCGGCGATCCTTATCGTACGCTCGCCGTGCGCGCGGACCCGTGGACCGCGGTCTGCGTGAGAATTCCGCGTAGCGCGAGGACGCGCGGCTCGGCGTGCAAATGAATCGATCGGCCGCGAGCGAGCGGAGTCGTCACGGAGGCTGCTTATGAAATGTGGAATGCCAAGTAAATGAGCGCGGAGTGAGAGGCGTGCGGCGATTATGCCGCGGCCTTGTTCACGGGAGTGTGCGGAATAAGAGTGCACGTTTCTCGCGTTGCATCGCTCGCTCGAGGCTCGCGAGTCGCGAGTCGCCTTTGCGCGAGCGTCCGAAATCCTCGGCCTCGTCGCTTCGATTACGCAATAACGAGTTTCAACGACGCCCCCGCGATTTTCGATTCGGTCATGTCGTCATTGTCGTGGAGAAATTACGCGGAAAGAGTAATACGCGGCGGAGATAGAGAGAAGGAATTCCCCGTCGCGTCCCGTCCCGAGCGTATTCCGCCTGTAAGAGTGCACGACGAATAAAGTCGCTCGAGAGAGTATCGATACCCGACGCTTTCGCTGAGTTAGTAACCGTAGCGACAAATATTGGTGCCATTCGACACTTGACTCGAGAGTGTCGTACTTTTGAGCGGAGACGGGAAACCGTTGTAATCCCGACGAGCTCGGACTTGGACGCTACAGACGCGCGAAAATTCCTTTATATTTGTCTAACAGTTGTTTTTTTTTCCAGTCTTAATATTCTTCTGTTTATTATCGCAAACAAACGCAAATAAGATTATATTTATAAATAATTAAAATTAAATAACCAAAGAAATTTAATTAATTCTCTACATCGTTTCATCGATGCGCATGTTTGATAGATTTTTTTTTTTAGTTGTAGAAGAAAGTCTTGTGCCATTTGCGATTGAAACGGATTCGCTCTCCAAGAGCGATTAATGGTGCCATAATTCTGCCTCAAGCTGTAATTCAACAACCGAATACATTTCTAGTCGAATATGAGTTCGCGAAAATTGATTTTACTCGCATTCAAATTCGCTTCGATCGAAAACTCCATTAGTGAAAGTTTAACTTCAGCTAACGTTTATGGGAACGGCTCATGGAAATAACTTTTGTGATATCGTATCACAATGTTATACATACATCTTTCGATATAATTATAAAAATTTCTCTCTTTCTACCTCGGAGAATGTTTATCGAATCAACAATTATTTAGCAACCTCGTCCGAGAAAAAAAGTTTCTGCGCGCATTGTTTATTATTAACCGTGTTCCGACCGAGATATTTTAAGGTCGTATGCAGGATCGTTTCGCGTGATCGCGATACGGCATGCGGGTTTAAAATCTCGCGTAAGCAGGCACGCATCGGGGTTCTCGCGTATCGCGCGAAACACATCTTGGAACGGAAACCGCACGAGGATGTCGTAACACACTGACAACCGTTAACGAGTTTTCTCGATACTGCTCGCATCGTTCCCAGCACGATTAGTTACTTATTGCTATCAACGATAATTACACAGACACACACATACGCACGCTCTCTCTTTTTCTTTCTCTTTTATATCGGTACTTATTCGGATAAATGGAAGGTGCAGGACACTAAGGGACCTCCAGTTAATTCGGAGACGATGGCAGTGCCATTTGGGAAATTATCTGACCATTTTTCCGCATCAATTTTTCCACGACATTGATGTTGGAACGGTATTAGATACACTGAACAAGAGACGCTTAAGACGTTTCGGGTTGATGAGATAGTCACTAAACTGCAATGTTGCACGTCTACATATAATCTGCATCCAGATAACGTGTGATAAATAGCACCTTAGAATTATGGCTCAACCTTGAGATTTTTTACTGCTGTAAATAGACGAATCAAAATTTCAGCGTCACATCTATGTCGCTAAGTATATTATTAATCAATTTTCAATTTTGCTTATGTAATGTGTCGTAATATCGACGCACAAAATTTATTATTTTTATTATATTTTATACTTATACGAGGAGTGTTAGTTTATAATGAATTAATTCTTTAAAATTAATGTAAAGCGGTATAAAGTCGAGTTGCGGATTTACACGTCGCGCGTTTGGAGATAGAGATAAATATGGGGATTGTATTTTGCCCAGAAATGCGGAAGCAGGTGCGACAAAAATGAAGTGAAACTGTGCGATCAGCCATTTTTCATAAAGCTAAATTGAATACTACGCCGTACTACCATCGCGTGATTGCGATAACTCTCCGTTCGATCAAATTTTCAATCATCGCAACCAAATAAAAAAAAAATTGCAATCACAGTAAAATTTATTGTTTATCGCGGATGTAACCTTTTGTAAAATTTGCATGTAGCATGTGGTGTAGTACTACTGAAGTAAAGGCGTTGCTGTAGGATATTTGTACTTGCTAATTTTTTAATTAATTCTATCGAGAATTAATTTAAACGTATTATTTCTATTACTGTTCCAGATAAATGACGCGGTAGCGTCCACGAGCGAAGACTCCACTTCAAAAGACGTATCGAATGGCCAAATTACGGTTACATTGCCGGACAAGTAAGTCATCTCTCCTTCCTTTACATCATCACTAAAAATTCTTAATAGACAAGTGTTGTGTCTTAACAATGTGAAGTGTTGATTCAACTTTTTGTAAAATTTTCGCTCTTAAATTTGCGACTGATGATAAAATTGACAAAATTTTTGGAGTCCAAGTACCTCGGAGGTCGATTAAAAATAATTTGCGTCGTAAACGAATAGGACGATGTCGCTTTGCAGGCGCAATACTTGTAATTAATTTCCGAAGGTTTAATATCCCCTGGGATGTTTCTGTCAAAGCATAATAAACCAACGTACGTGTTACAGCCGGGAAAATATATGCGGTACCTATAGGAGACATCATTGCAAACCGGATGTGACAAATTGCGATTGTCATGATTGATATCCTTTCACAATGCTAGCGTGTTCGCGCGGTCCATTTTTGTTTTGTACAATAGGGAAAGTCGGAGAGCATTTTCCATTTTAGTTATTACTTATCGGCGGCTGGTTGATTAATTTTATTGTCACATCTTAATTAATCCGGCTTTAATCTTAATTGTTTCAGGGAATTGGGGCCGAATGCTTTTTCCACCAAACTTAGCAACGGTACGATTCCGAAGGGATTAGTAAAAGAGGCGGACATCCGAGTGGAAAACACCTCGCAGGAGCGGAAGGACGCTTTGGAAAAGCAACACAGCTGCGAGGAGGCGAACCTCTTGGTAACGTAAACTTACAATTTACTTTAGAAGCATAGAAATACAAGAGAAAAATAGTACTTGAATAATATGTTGTTAAAAGCTTGTAATATATATAAACGAATTTTGACTTTAATTAGTGGTAAAAATGATTAATGATTATATAAAGGGATGAATTAAATAGATGTTAATTTAAATATAAAGCAACATTCGCGCATAGCATTAAATTATTAAATACAATAACATTTTCACATTTCACACGGAAATAATCAGGAAAATGTATGATATAAAATTCACGTACGTTATATAACGTTTAGTATAAATACAATATAGTTATTTACAATTTGTAATTGTAGATTTTCTCCTTCATATTTTTTCCAACACTATGCTATGTCGGCGATAATCGCTCGTCGCTTGCATAAGCAACATCCGTTGGATTTCTTAAGTAATTATTAAACAGTTTCCGGAATAGTAAATCGCCATCGGTAGTTTATCACGCTTAATTGCCAACATTAGGCACGTTAATGGGAGTCTTCACGAGGCTTGCGGCTACTGTTATTTATTGTCCTGTGAAATGTTTCTCTGAATTAACCGCCGGGCAACAATCACGGTATTTTTCTTTGCAAATATTTTCTCATACGTGTATGCTTAAGTGAGAATTACTTTGGGTTTATTTGCTGAACACTTTTAATACATTAATAGTCAGTCGTGGAATTTTCTATCGTATTCTATCAATCACATGTATGTACATAAATTAGACAAATTGTCGTTTTACGTCGACTTAAGTAAAAAAAAAGAAATCTATATTGGTTACAAAGAAATCATAAAATTAACGAAATGTCCGAGCAAGTTTAAGGAGAAATCCGCCGTAAACTGATCGAAGAGCTAGTAGTAGATAAAATGAAGTGTGATAAACTTGGACGTCAATTCACGAAGACGTAAATTTGCGTCCGTTTACTCAACAGCAACCGGTGCAGAGCGGAAGAATCGGAGAGCGACGCGCGAGCAGCCCTTTCCAAAATGGTCGGACGGAAGTGCTGATTGGCGAACCGGAGGGCGGCCCGAGGTCGCCGCGGGGATCGACGTCTTCGGCGGTGAACGACGGTAATTTCCTGAATCCACCAGACGAGCGAGACGAACCAATTTGCAGGTAAGTACATTGAACTGTAAGCGCAAATGGGAGAAGGGGGCAAACTTTTACGCCCCCCCCCCCGTGTCCTGCAGGTCGTCAGATCCTCGTCGGCGTTGTAACCACCGTTCTTTCGTGTCCCCATCGAGCCCTTCCGCGACTAACGTTTGTACGCAGCGTTCACCCGGCGCTTAATCCGTTAAACGATGGTCGTCCTGTTCGCCTTTATAGCCCGATATAAAAGTTTTTATCGACGACTCTCGGGACCGCTCGTTAATTATTACCGTTTACTTATTCGACCGCATAATTAATCATTGATTCAATAAGATGATCGAGCGACCCTCGAATGAGACTCGAGAAAAGTCGAGACGACGATTTTGTTCGGACGAAACGTACTTTACGATAATTATCAGGAGTAATCGTACTTCTAATCGGACTTGGTGATTTTAACTTTATCTATTTGAAGGCGGGTCTCTTCGAGAGAGAGAGAGAGAGAGAGAGAGAGACAATTGTCTAATGAAAAGAATGGTCCAATGAATTATTTGAATCTCTAGTGGATCATTTATGGCTTACTTCCTCTCGTTCTCTGCTTTACCGCGATAGGGAAGCATAAATTCAACCGATGCCCGCTGGATGTCGCCATCAACGTACTTAGCGTGATCTTTTTAAAACTCCCGGAGGGATGACTGATCTGTGCATTTATTTTAGACTCGGTGAATCCAAGCTCGATACCCTGCCAACACTTATACACATTTATACATCATATGTACATTCATATACACAAGTTTTTATTAACGACATGCAGTAAATATTTGTGGAAAAATGGAAGCAAGGTACAACCTTATTTAACAATAATAAAAAGAACAAGCTTTATACATATACGTGTAAATAGAGTAGAATAAAGAGAGAGAGAGAGAGAGAGAGAGAGAGAGAGAGACAGAGAGAGAGAGAGGACTCATATTTAAAGCTCATTTTTTAGCTATATTGTTAATTAAAAACCTTTAAAACTGGCTAGAAGTCTCGGAAGGAATTACGAGTTAAGAAACGGGAGAAAAAAAAACAGAATAAAATGCCATGAATAAAGTGCAGTTCTGCGCCGTATCTTGTTTATTTTGCAACGTAATATTTCTCGCTGCGTCTAATGCAGCCCGTTCTTGTCAGTTGTCGTATTAGCATAGCGACATTATTATACATCATTACATAAAATTATTATGAAATGTATGTATACTAAGATCTCATGCTATTTAAATTTTTTATACGATCGTATCAAATTCCTATCACCTATGGAAAATTTTCCGAAATTCCTGATTTCAATTTTAATGACAATTTTAAATTCACTCCAAAATAAAATTAGTGTTCTACATTCTACACTAGAAAAAGATTTTTGAAGCGAATTTCATTTTACACATCGCGCCTCACGTTCGTAACAATTTTGAGTTTCCGAAAGATTGCAAAATAGTGTGTTTAATTCAACGCAAAAATGTGAGCAATTATCCGATCAGAGAGTACGGATGAGTAGGCTAATCTGAAATGCACTCTGGCAGATTACGACGAGGTCCCCGATCCAAGTAGAATCGATTCCGCGGAGAGAGTCGCGTCCAATCTATCGGTAGATCAAATATGTTTCTCTCTCTCTCTCTCTCGCGCGCAGACGATCCGCTGGAATCTGCGATGTGACTCGAACACCGAGCTTCGAAGTGCAGGATCACTCGACGGAGTCATTTCGTCGGTATTTCACGCTCGCGACACACCCACCTGAACCGGTGTGAGTGCAGCCTAAACAATGCGTTTTCCAGCTCCTCGGTATGCAGCTCCTCGGCGGAGCCGCCTGCTGATCCCTCCTTCTCTCTTCTTTTCTTTCCTCGCTGAATTTCGCGCTCTTCCTCTTTCCTTCTTCTCCATCTCCCTTTCTCTCTTCCTTTTCGTCTTCTCTCTTTTGCGCATTCTAATGCGACACGAAAGGGATACGTAGCATAAGAACTCGCGTGGGGGGAAGAGGGATTTCTTCAAGTGCAGCGGCTCGGCACGAGTTGCTGAAAGTACCGACTCTCGGTGCTCACACTCGTCTGCGACCTCCTCTGATTTTACATCGAACGAAAAAATTCCGTTCTGTCGAGCCATGCGATTTTTTTTCTAGTTCCACGAGTAACGCAGCCTCTTTGTTGAACAGAGCACATTATTTTGCGCTTGATACTTGAGAAGTCGTTTTGCCAACGGCGATAAGAATTCGTCTTTATATTCATCTTCTTATTATTCGTCTCTTCCACCTCTTTTTCTTCCTTCTTCCTCTTCTTCTTTAAGCCTCTTTCGGATGCGGGCTCTCTCGAAATGCAATCTTTCGCAAATTCCGCCGCGCGACCGGTTTCCGTTGTTTGGCGTTGGCAGCAGCCCGCATTGTTCGCGCTTTTAATTTTCTAATTTAATAAACTGAATCGCGTCGACCGTCTCGCCAAGGTTTGTCTCCATGGCTCAGGAGATTAATACTTTGCGTCGCGTGGCGGACAAAGCAGCGGACGGCAAGTAGACAATCATTAATACCGCAGATTATTAACGGTGTGAGGAAACTTTAATGGTGTCATAACGAAACGCGTCGGTGACGAGCCATCCGAAACGAGCGTAACAACGTCAGTTTATTCATGAACTTGCGCCCAGGTACATCACACCGCTCAGGTGCGAATGAATGCCGCTCTATCGACACGGTGTGCTTTTAACGAGAGGCTGCCCGGTGAATGGTTCGAAAATGAACGCGTGAAACATTCACCGGAGTCTCGGAAGCTAGCCTGCGATCCACTGAAAGGAGCCTGCCGTCGTTCTTCTCTGGACCGTTGAAATCGCTATTGACCCCTCCTCCCTCCTCCGAACGTCCCAGTTTTCCGCGTCAAAAGCAAGATGCATCTCATGCGCGACACGTCCTAAAAGCTCGTAGTTATTGCGGCTAACGCATTTTTTGGCACGCGTACAAAATTCCATTTGCCGAAGTCAGTTTTTGCATTAGTATACAATTGCAACGACCCAAATGCAATCCTCGCGCTTTTTCCGCCGAAGCCCTTTTTTGACTGTGCGATCGATATTCCTCAAAATGTTTGGGGGGGATTCCAATCTTGTCGCTTGTTTATTGCTGTTCGATTGCTCAATGTTAAAAAAAAAATGAAGAAACGGACATAAAAAAACAACTTGACGAGCACAATGAACTGTGATTGAATTAATCGAAACTGTTACATTTCCAATTTTAAAAAGCCGGTTTTCGAAAGACACATCAAATTTACCAAGCAAATAATTCCTTTAGCGACCATTATTGTACGTTCAGCTTCGCGCTTCGTAATTTCATATCCGTTATCCAAGTCACTAATATCGATTCGTTCCTCCGTAATCGATATCGTCCGTGCCCGGCAACTGCGTTTACGTTTATGCGCGTCCGGTTGGAACGGTGACATTTTTTCACGTCGTAATAGCATTTGCATTGAACAGCTCACAACCGATGATTGCCTTAAAAGAACGAATGTCGTGATCTAATATAAAGTCACCTTCATCGATGTAATGCATTCAATCAGAATATCATATGTAGAATCTAATCAATTTCATTTACATCTCTTTTTTTTTAACTAAATAAAAAGTATTCTAAAAATTGCATTTTGCGAATTTTTTTAATTAATTCAATTTTAACGAAAATTTCGTGTAGAATTGCATTTCAGCTTAGTTATCGTAATTTCTGATTAATTTGTGAAATATCGATTGCGTTAAAAATAAAATTTAAAAAATGTGATCCATCAGCATCAAATGTACATCATTTGCCGCATTAACTAAAAAAATATTCAGCTGGAAACATTGTATAGATGTACATATATGTATGTATATCCGACATCGAGGATCCGCGCGCGAAAATCTCCGCAAACAGCGCAACTCGTCCGCGGATGTTTTCCTCGATCGCAAAAAAAGACAGATCGCAAAAAAGACAGATGACAATTTGTGCGCGTACGTGCGAGACGCGCGGCCGATTTGCACGACGACGCGACGCGACGCGACGCGACGTAAGGCCGGAGAAGGAGGCGAGCAAATTCGAAGCGCATTCCCGTGATTGAAACGTGTTCCCGCTGCCGGTGCAACTTTGCAGCTATACAGTCCGTCTCGTTACAGAGAGCGCGTTCTCTACGGTGGTATCGCGGCCCGCTGTGTGTGACACAGCTACGGAATACCGATTGCTCACTCTCCCATGGCGTTTCCTGTTCCGACCACGTATATCCCGCTTTCTAAATAAAAAAAGGAAGAGACGTACATACGTACATGCGCGCGCGGAAGAAGGAAGAGGAGAGCGATGCGCGGACGGACGCGGGATGTCGCGGGAAGGTGGAACGCGGCGAGCGGCGAGAGAGAAGAGAATCGACCGGGAGGAGAGGAGAGGAGGGATGAGGATATAGGTGGTGCAATGTGGATGACGAGGATCGGCGACATTGTGTATATATGTATCGGCGACACGCCTGCTGCCCATTGTTCACGTCTAACACATTATGCGCATCATTCATGTCCTTTTACGCCGAGCCTCGCGTCAAGTTCATGCTAATTCTCGGCAGGCTAATCTGGAGTCAGTCGGATTTCGCATCAGGAAAGAATTTGAAAGGACTGAACTCTCGGCTTCGTACAAAGGATAGTCTCAAATTCTTGCCGAGAGATATTGTAGGGATTGACTCTTTAAGAGTTTTATTTTAACAAAATACGCCAGCAAAATTAATAGGTTTTTAATTATCAGAGAGTGACGTATTTCTTCGAATAAAATTGTGAACGTCGAAGATATAAATACGGTATCAAATTTATTCTTCATTCGATCTAAATTTAATTGGGGACTCAACTTTCTTTAACAGAATCTCAATCTTATTTAATTATTAAAATATTCTCTCTCTCTCTCTCTCTTTCTCTCTTCTTAATTAAATGCTTGTGAAGAAGTGAAACAAAATGAATAGATCAATAGAGATTTCAATATTTTTAGAATGTTTAGAATTTTTTTAGAATTAAATTCCTCTTTTTTTAGAAATCAGCGTTCGTTTATTTCATGATATTATTTTTATTTGAGAAATGTTGTCTTTTCTTCTCACGGACCGTTTTTAAAAAAGAATTTTCTGAATGAGATTTTTCTGAATAATTGTATATATTATTTACGGTCTTTTACACATCACGACATACTTATATGCAGGCACATGTACGCATTTTTGAACATTACACCTTTTTGCTTCAATTTTTTTGCGCCTCCGAGAAGGCAATAACTCCGTGCGAGTTCCTCCGACTACAAGCCGCTCTTCTGGAAGAGAGATCGGCTGCACAATTTATGGCGATTTAGGTCGGTTACGTTATGCGGATAACTTGGAGATATGCGTTTCTTTAAATAGCGTAAACTTAAAGGCGAGCTACACAACGATACTGCGTGTAATAAAGTGCAGTGTACTTTAAGACAATAATGCTACAATCTACAATCTTTCTTTAATTACAAATACGTTACGACGTTGCTGTGACGCGTTTGTCGTTTCTCCCTGACCTACTATCGATACAATGGCACAGAAATAAAAAAAAGCACTATTATTTCATATTTATAGAAGCGACCAACAATTTAAATGCACGAAGCGAGCATTAGTTACTGCATTATGAATAGCAAGTGTAAAAGATTAATACACTTTCAACCGCATTTACGGCATATCTGCGACATGAAGTCGTAATTTAATTGAATTTTAATGTCGTTAAATAATAAGAGCTATATATATATATATACACAAAATTAAATTAGATTGGTTGTTTAAATCGCTAAATTGTGGGAAGGAAAAGCAGAACGCCGATTAGTTCTTTCTATTATTTTTGTCTCTCGCCTCTTAAACATCTCTCACCGCTCGAGAACGATTGCCACGGGAACGTAACAGATGTACACGAGACATTTGATAGTTCTCGTGCTGGTACCTATCCTCGAGCGTAAGATCATATCCGCCACGCTACAGAGAGGGCTTGTTAATTCGTAAAAACATCTCGTTCCGACGATTGAATAATATTGTTGCATAGAAATTGTCCCTCGTTAGTTTTCCACGGGAGAGGATCCCGCGGCATGAGAAAAAAGTGTTCCAGAACCCGCCGATGGAAAGTGTGGAAAGAAAGCGTCGGGTTTAACTGTTCGAACAGCTTTCCTGGCGGTGCCGAGACGAGAACGCGCGCGTTGGATGAATTTGCTCGTTTAAACGCTCGCGCTCGCACACTCGAGATGCCGCACGTCGCTCCATTGAAATATGCAGATAAAATAAAGGCACGCTGTGTGCTATCGCGCGTTATGTTATATTACGTTATTTGCGTGGCGCGCATTGCGATTGCATCGCGCTTACATTTGAATTAATACGAGAAGAAGAAGAAATTGAACACTACCGAGAGAATAATTTAATGAAGAACACACGGATGAAGAATATTGTTTCGAAAGATGCGTTCAAAGATGTGTTATCTTATCGATGTGTAAAGATTACTTAACTGTTAACGGAGATGCAGTTATCTTGAAGTGTTCTGTAAGATCACAGAAAAACTTGGACGTTCAAGTTCGTTATATTCTTTCTTTAAACGCCGTTTCGTCTCGTAATCTGAACTGCTCGACAGAAGCTCGCACGATGCATTTTAGCTGTTGTAATAGGAGAAGTTATATAGCGAGGACGATTTGTTTACTTTCATAATGACGATAAATTGTGGAATAATTCAGTCGGCGTTATTTGTAATGAAATTCACAGCGTGTAACGAAGCGTGAGTTTATTCGGTATGATAATAGCACCGGCCCGTCTAAATCATGCGCACACTTTCTCGCGTGAAACAGCTGTAAACAATTTTGTAAACAGCTCCGTGTACAGTCGCCTGTTGCTACACCATCGACGTCTCGAGTGTAAACGCGAATGCACGTGGATCGTCGTCGTCAACCTCCCGTCGTAAATCTTGGGAGTGCTACGCGTGACTATTCTGTCAGTTTATTGTCTTATACACAAGTGACGTGATTTCATTCTCAAGACGAACTGATTTTATGCCCCGCTCAGTCTTCTTCCATACCGGAATTAAAATGAGAAAAAGGATAGCGAACATTCCGACGTCGAAATGTACCTCGCGAAACTCGATAAAACGTTAAACGTCGATAAAAGTAACGTTATGCCTTTCAGCTTCTAGGAAAGCAAACGTAAAACTATTACGCTGAGAAAAGAGAGAAAAGTTACATTAGAAAATTAATTTTATTTCGAACGTACAGCATCGTGCAGCTTCAGCGGCAAGGTAATGATTTCTACCGCTCGTGATTAAATGGCGAATCGTCTCGTCGGATGATCGCATCCGAAATATCCCGCTTAGAATATAGATCTGCGAAGAACCTGACCTACATCGTGAAGATCGTATCGGATCCAATCATATTCGTAACTTATCGCTTCGGCGACCTATTTACGCTTTATCGCCTCCTTCAAATGGAGGAAAGCAGCGATGATTCTGGAAATAGCAGCCGGACAATGGCGGCTTACGGCGGCGAAGACGAACCACAGACACTCTCAGCCAGACACATTCGATCGGTAATCGAACTTTGCTTCACCAAGAAGTTAGACTCCAGCGTAGTGCATTCGCAGACGCTGAGTTTCCACTCTCCGGTTGGTTTGTGCGTCGCGATGTAACGGACGGGGATGAAGTAGTTTCGCTCGACGCTCGAGTTTAAGGGCTGTTTATCAGATAAACTGAAAATACGACGGGAAAACTTTAAATGGATGGGTACGACGTAGCAGGTTCCTCTCGGGAAAATAAAATTGTTTTGAGAAGGATTGAATTCCTGGCAAAAATATATTTTTCTTTTCTTTTTTTTTATGTATAGCATGTAATAATGCAATTGCGCAAAATTATTGTTCGTAGAACACACACACACATTCATCGAAATTATTTCTTCCTTATTATTTTAGTGCATACTTTACGTGTAAGCAGGGTATCACCTTTCTATGGTCGAATCTAATTTTTCGCTTTGCGATGCACCTCGGCTTTATAATTTAAAATCGCTTGCGCAACACTGAGACACCGTAGGAAATACGGCCGGTCCAAAGTTCAAACGGGCCTCTCGAAACGCGGAAACGCGAGTGTGTAAAAGCGCGGGGAAAAAGCTGCTGGAGTCGCGAATAATGGCCTGTGGCCGTTGACAGGAACGGTCGTTAATCAAGCCGATTAATTGAGCACCGCGGAACCGGCAGGCCGCGGATGCCTCGCCGTGGAAAACGGTACTTAAATACTGCATAGCTTACCGATCCCCGCGTATAACGAGGCACAACAACGAGGTATCTGGGAAATGGAGCATTTCGACGGCGCATCGCGTTTCCTCTACCGCTGCAATAGCGAGCGTGATGATGATAGTTGCGGGATCGGTATCGTGTATACAGTCGTCGCGTACAATTGCAGTAATAATGCCGTAGGGTAATGTCAGATCGAACGTTGACCCATCGTTGTTTATGTTGTCGGTCTTTTTATACGCTTCGGGATAAATCGTAATTGATTTTCTGTCTAACATACAAATCTATTGCGAAATATATCGAGCTCTTTTCCCTTTTGTTATTTAAATAACGAGAGAGTAAACGGGTAAACGAGTGAGAACGATGAAAATTTTGAAATACTCGCAAAGTTAATAAATTGAGAAGAAGAAGGTTTGATTTGATATCCAATTAAAATGAGAAGGAGAAGAGTCCGATCGAAGACTGAGCGCGCTTTTATGTTTTATACGATTTATAGCGAATTATTCCAAGACTGAAAAAAAAGTATAGCTCAAATTTGAAAGTGTGGTTATCGTTGCAATTTACAAGTGAGTTATATAGTTTCATGAGTAATTAGAAAAAAGTTATTTGTACGCGTGAAAGATAAATCTACGTCAATTAGTCACCAATCGATTTCGATTTTACCTGTGATGCCTAATTGTTCTCTCTCTTAGACGGATCGAGTTTAAACATTTTTGCCTTTGTGCAGTCCGTTCACATTGGCATGAGAGCCACTGACCTCACTGTCAAGGTTGGGACCACGGTACTAATTGAAAGTTCATTATACTCTCTCTCTCTCTCTCTCTCTCTCTCTCTCTCTCTGTCTTTGCCTCTATACTATTCCTTGGCATAAACTCAAATCCAATCAACAGCGTGCGCGTACGGTACATCGATGTGTAATTGCTCAAACACATTCCCGTAATGAATTCCGTGTTCCACTTAGTTCCGGCTATTGCTCTCGCTATTTCGCTAATTCACCCGTGTCGCTGTCCACAGAAAGTACTGAAATATCAAGCTTGTTCTCTATTATATACGGAAATTGCAATCAGCTCGTCGCGACCGCACGAAATCCGGATAAACCCCTTCGCACTTTCGAATCTCACGTTACATCTCACTTCTCGGAAATATACAGTTTACGGAGTTAATCAAACGTCGCAAGCGCTGATGCGCCAACATGTTAATAAAAATATAACGACAGTTATCCGCGGAGAAATCTCAGAGGAAAACACTCGACGGAAAGCATTTGACAATTAATACGGTTTTCTGTACGGAATAATGATATTTTGCGCTACATACGTTTCTTTAACGTTTAAAAACATTAATTGGATCTCCCAACGTTTTATAAAGATTTATTTTATGGAGTCTCGTCAGAGACCTTCCACAAAGAGAATCATAATTTACAATAAATATATGATAGTTTAAGAAGATTAATGTGCTTCACAAAGGACAATGAAATTATAAATAACGAGTGCTGTATTAAGTTATAATAATGAAGTTGATGAATACGAACGTAATTATTGTAACAAGATTTGGTCCGGTGCAGCAAAAACTCTTGGCGTGCGTTCAGTGCGCAATGAACTTTGGATATAGTAAAATTTGCAGACTCTCTGCGAACTTTATTGTGTCGCAAGTTTATCGTATTTTTTTATTTCAGAAATTGTCACTTTACAAGGTTGATCAAAAGTTATGCTTGCAAATTTTTTGGCTGTTTTTTTTTTACTGTTGCGAGAATAAGATACAGAAAAAATAATTACAATATATATGTCCCTAAAAAACTACATCTTTAATAAACTACAATATATGTCCCCTAAAAAAATAATTAGAATTTTCCCTCCGTCGCAACTACGCAGAAAGCTCTCTCCGACCAGGAGACGAATGTAACAAGCGTTACGAGGAGAGCAAAATATTATTTGTTTATTTTCAACGCGTCGCGATCTTTCACGATATTCCAACGCAGCTTCTCACGTTGCATCTTGAAGGCCAGACGAGGCGCGCTGTGGAATTTAAGATTCGTCTGCATTTCTCGTAGTGGCGACCTTCACAATGGAAGCGTCAGGGGAAAAGCCGAGGGCCCCGGCAGGATTACCTGCTGCTATTTACTCGTACCCGATGCCATTGTCGACTCGACTCGGCCCCCCTCGTCTAAAC
Organism: Tetramorium parvispinum; assembly: GCA_011638315.1. Lineage (NCBI taxonomy): Eukaryota > Metazoa > Arthropoda > Insecta > Hymenoptera > Formicidae > Tetramorium > Tetramorium parvispinum. The sequence goes on along the minus strand of VBVR01000542.1, from coordinate 15,160 downwards.
TTTCTCAAGAATTCCGTGCTGCGCGCATCGTGCGTGGCGTCCGATACGCATCGCCGTAATCGTTAAGTACGGTCGGATGTTTGGGGATCCGACCTTCTCCTCAGCGTACTGGTAGGGTGGGTCCACCAGCGTGTGTGCGCACCTGCGTTTCCTGTCGTTCGGTGCACATGATCGTGGACGCGCGCACCTGACGCGCCGGAAGACCCGTCGCTGACGCGAGAAACGGCCCATTTCGTTCTATGAAACAAAAATGCTGATCCGCCCGAGGCCCCGGGGAAAGGGTAGCGGCATTGTACTCTCCTGATTACAGGAAAGTGCAGCTAACAGGAAAAAAAGTCAATTTCCCTTCGTGTTTTCGCTTCGCGCTGCCGCACCGCTGTTTCGCTCATTTTGTTTGTTTACCAATAAGTTGTTTGTTTCTCTTGGCTATTCGTGCCGTCGTTCGAAAACACGATCGAACGGACAAACTCTTGCATAAGAATCGTTATTTTAATTCCCGCGATTTTTACGAGCGTGCAGGACAGTTAGAAGAACGGCAGATTCCCGAGGGATGATTCAACGTACAAAGTACTTTGGCGAAAAAGTTTGCGCTTTACTTTTTGTCGTGACATAGTGGATTTCTAGAGGGCGAGATCGGGCGCGGCGATTTTTCATCCGCTTGATCAAAAAGCGAACGTCCGCACTTTTCGACCTCAATTACCCTCCGCTCTGAGTCGCACTGTCATTCCTCGAGTGCGCCGCGTACGAACTACGCGTCACGTCGTCACCTGGCGCATAATCGCATCTTGCGCTTTGTGGGACGCGAGAAGCACTCCGCGCTGGAATTACCAGCAGATCAATGAGTTTTTAGGTCAAGGATATAGTTAGCCGGATATAGTCGGCCGATTCTATTACGAGGGTAGGTTTCTCGCCGCGGAACAATTCGCCCGCGAACGATTTCTCGCGATTCTTGCGCTTCGTCATTTCGGACGTATATCGTCGATCATTCGTCATCGTTCGCAGAACCGCGCGAGAGTAATCCCGCCGACGCGCGTCCGTCTTCGCACATTGTCGTCACAGATTCGATTTCCGCGCTGGACGCGTCTGACGTCACGTCTCCTGATATCTCGTGACGTCGTGGCGACGCCGACCAGTGGATGCGTCACGTTAAAAAAAGATTGTATCGGGAGAACGGGGAAACGTAAGGCCTATCGACTACATCCTCGTCGTTCGTGAAAAGGCATTGCGTGCGCGCGCGAGTGAAAGAGACAATCTGTCTTCCTTTCTTCGCCGGCCGTCTCCTTTATTTGCCGCAAGTGACTCATCGAAGGGGTTGTCTATCGCGTGTGTAATCGAGCACATGTTCACTCCCGGGGATACCACTTGTCCCCCCTTCGCCCTTCTGTGCCGTATGCACGCGCGTGTATTCACAGGTCGAAACCTCAGGTGCAACGCACAAGCACGCTCCTGTGTTACGCGCCGAGTTGACACATACGTTTGGTATAAATAGATACCATGATACTTGAGAGACCGCGCCGACCACGATAGCGTAGGGAAAGAAAATATTCAAATCGGGGTCTAATTCGGTGAGTGGATCGATAGTTGGGGCAATCTGAAATATTTGACTTCAATCGTCCGTAGGGAACACACAATTTTTCTATTATTAAGTTACTGATGAAATATTTAATAAGGTTCTTATAACGGTTGGGTCTATAAAAAAAGTTGATCTTTCCACATTGTTTCTGCTCCAGTGTCAATAGTTGAAAAAAAATACTTTTTTCTATCGCATTTCGAAACCTATGGAACATAGTAAAAATATTTTAGCCTCATTTGAAAGGTAATTTTATTATCTACAACTTTTGTTTTGATACTTTTTATTAAAAAATGCATACCTTTTTAGATATTTAATAAAAATGTGTAAGAAAATTGATTTCAGAAATGTTTGGACGCTGTCTTTTTAAGAAAGCATTTTCCATTAACCCATGTTTATTGGACCAACTTTTTGTTAAAAACTAATTTTCTGCCAGATCACAAAATCTGGTTGGAACGTACGGCGTCATTCTATATACTTTAAAATTAAAGTTTAAGATTGCGGCACATATTACATTAAAAGTCGACCGTAATCGCCAAGTATTTTTTTTCTCCCAATCTTGGCAAAAGCTTTCTCTTTTCATAAATTTTCAGCTAATATCAAAAATTCTTTTGTAACGTCTCTCGATGAATGCAAGTAGGGATAATCGTTGAATTAAGAGAGGCTCGAATTCTCGCCTAGGTGAAAATCAAATCATTTCTCGTATTTACTTAACAGACGAGGCGGGAAGCCCCGTTCCTCTAAATAGTGCCATCCCTCTGGGATTAAACCAGGCGATAAATCCGGACGTCGCGCATTTATGCATGAAACAATCGGGCGGAGTGCTGCCTCGAAATTCGTCTCCCTCGTTCGCGGATCGACCGACGTGACGCGACGCGACGCGACGCGATGGAGACATTATCGCGCATACGTCTCGCCTGTACCTTACATACACCGTACGCGCATACGCGTATGTGAATGTGGCGAGGCGACTCGCTCGAGATAAGCTCTCGATATCAAGCGTCGACACCGATAAGCCACATTCCAGGCGGCAGTTCTCGCGCACGGCGCCCGTCGTCGCGGTGTCAACAATTTCGCGCCCGTCCATCCCGCGTACATTACGCGCGTGATACCGCGTTCGATCGGTAATCACGTAATCGATAACTTTCTCGATACATTTCATCCGTCCGCAAGTCCATGGGGATGTGGATCGACCTGAAGAACCGGGCGTGTGACCCGTGCAAGGCATGTTGGACATGCCTCGCTCCGCGGCTCGGAGTTTCCATTCTTTGCAGGTAAACGGCTGATACGCCGGCCGACGGAGAGACGAGAAATTCTCCGTGCGTGATCGCATGAATAATTAAAACTCGTCGCTCGGAGATGGTAAAGGGAGAAATTTATCTTTCACGAGAGAACAACGTCCGTTTTCTATCGATCGATACGTGTCGATTTCACACGTCGTAATATTGGAATTAATGGGACGTTTTACGGCTGAGCTCTTCGTGTTTTCTAATTTTACTCGCATTTGATCGATACATCGCGACGCACCGTTTTCGCATTGGTTCTCGCATTTGGAGGCATCACCACGTTTTCCACGTCAAGTATGACTCATCCGATTTCTCGTAAACGATAATCACGCGCACGGATTTTCATTAAAGTCCCGATGTCAGCCGCTTTATTCGAATTAGACGTAAAAAATCGGCGATGGATATTCGAGCTAGACGTTAACATCACACCCACGTTCGTATCTCTCGACGATATCGTCGGTACCGTGGCGCCTTGACAGAGCGCGATGTTTGCGAGCGCAATAAATTTTCGCGCATTAGTCGATTTAATTAAAGTGTCGTCCGTGAACACGCGCGCCGGGTGCATTTTCGTGGTGTTGCCGCGGTAACTGTATATCCGCTAATATCCCTTCGTAGATTAAGTGAGATTATTTAAAACACCGGGTGCGCATATACATAAACGTGTCCACTTCTGTTTCCGTTTCCTGGGGGGGGGGAGTTATTAACATTGTGCCTAGATCCGCCGCGAGACGAAGAGCGCGAATTGTTTTACGATTTTTTTACCTTTTTCTTCCAAACGTTAAAGAGGCGCCAGTTGAAAGTATCTCTTCCAAGCTCTTTGCGGTGAAAAATGTCGGATGACTGTACATCCCTTCCTAAATTCGTACTTGTCGAGCGACGTCGCGGAACTTCCTGGGGGATGGTCAGAAAGGTCGGATATTAAACGGAACTGTTTGCGCCGGAAGCAGAACGCTTTCTGCAAAGCGGTCTAACGTTGTCGTGCGTCCCTTTGAAACGCTACACGTATGTTAGTAATGAAACATTAATAACGCAATGAGACATAAGGATGGAACTTTAAAGGGAATCTTCTAAAAGGGATGTGTGTACATATGTATATATATTGCCTTATGTTATATGAAAGTTGAAAGAAGCGAATAGTTATCCTGGGCCACCCTGTACATGAGTCTCTTGGATCAGCCAACCGTAAAACCATCAAAGGATCCTTGCCTGCAATATTGCGAATTAAAGCTCAGTCCATACCGAGGATTAAGGTATACATCGGATAATATACGGCATATACGGCGATCGGTCGGTTGGTTTTTATAATAAATTTACGTGACGAAATTTGTTAGGGTTCTCTTAGCCGTAACGTGAACGAATGAACGTATCTGACACATCTAAGATATGTAACAGCTCCAAATGCGTAATACGAGGGATAAATAGGTGAATCGGCCACGTGGATCGTCTATTAAGCCTTCGATTAGAGGACGCTAATGGTCTCCGGTACACGGTTCGAGTTCGATGGAACGGCCGTATTGGAATTTTCAACGTTTCTTTCTCCGCGCCGTGCAGGACCACCTACGAGTGTAAACGAGCGGCCGTCACCGGGTCCGCTACGCCTACCATTACCGAGAACTTTGGGTCCCGGCGACAGAGCCACTTGAGACGAGAAGATATTAGGCACGGATTAGAGGATTCCGTAGCCACGCGGGACTTTTGGACGACCGATTTCCAACTCGGCGAATCTGGTTTCACTCGAGGAACCCGCGGCAAGAGGGGGACCATTGTCCTTCAAACGTCCATAAAGTGCCCGGTCAGATCTCGTAACTCGAGTTTTCGGCGATTGTACACACGTGTTGCCGCTGGAGTACGTGATACGCGCTCCGAAATTTTCGAAGTGGTCGGAGGTCGCGGAAGCGCGGTGTCGAGTTCGCCCCTCGAAAGGGCGATAAAGGGTGCGCCTCGTCGACTCTTCCCAACTTCGAAAATCGACACGACAGTGATCGTAAAACGACGAGTCGTGTAACGCGGTTTGTAAAAGCGATCACACCGGCCGTTTTTATAGAAAGCGTATCCCTCCCGTGCCAAGGTAAAAGTCAATTCGGTATTGCGATCGACACGCGCGCGCGCGAGCTCGACGTTGTGCTCGCGAGTTCGACGACCGAACCTAGCAGATCGGTAGGCAAACAGTATCGATAGGCGAGTGAATCTCTCGGACGGGCACGACGAATATGCTCTTGATGGTCAACACTGTCTGACAATGTCTATAGGTCGATCGATATGATTAAACCACACGTTGACCGAGCTACCATTTCGATATCGATCAAAAAGGAAAGATTTGCTTTAAAAGATTTTATTTTGGCATATTTAATTCGAAAAGTCTGCAACGTTAATTAGAATCAAATTGACAGCTTGGATAAAATTTTTTTGCGAACATGACTCAACAATTTTACGTTACACTAGTAATATCACTTTTCGATATTTTTCATATACAATAGCACAAATTATTAACAATTTAAGATATCGCAGCACACAATAAGAAATTTGCTAAAATTTATTAAACGGGAATATAAGTGCTTTTTTTTTAAACGGATGCGGTTATTAAGAACTGACTAAATTATGGTGGATTCTTTGTCACATGATGTCTTCTGAGAAGGCACAATAGGACTATTCAGAATGGTGGACCAGAAAACAGCAGTATTGCTTGGATTACACCACATCGAATTCAATCATCTCTCTTTCTTTTTCTTTTCACAAGCTAAGCTCTTTTATCTTATGCAAACCACATTGCGCCGGCATGCGACGTATGCTTGCTCTGGCTTCAAAAAAGATTGGAAAGAGGCCAAGAAAGAGCGTACCAAAAGGAAAATGAGTGCGACAATGTGACTGAAGCGCGAAAGAAAAGGAACCCTATCATTAATTCTGACACAGATAGTGGTAAAACAACCCGAACGAAAGAAGATAATAGTACGACCTACTCAGTTACTCGTTCGATAAACGAACATCCGAGCGATGAGGAAGATGCTTTCTATCTCATCATCTTCTTGTTTCTTCCTGGAAGATATTACAGCTATTCTTGAATCCCTATGAATAAATGAGTAACATTTACTTTGCGAATCAAGACATATCTCGTTTCAAGAAAAACGAGTTGGTGAGAACTTTAGCATTTCCGCATATTTTGGTACACGTCCTAGATCTGCCAAGCCATCTTTTTATCTACGGATGCTTTAACCGATTTAGAATTGAATTTTTTTCTGAATAAAAACATGAAGAGCGATAACTTTGGACAATTAAAAATACATATATTTTTGCGGTTAACTTTAAAAGCGTAAATAAAGATGCAGTGAACTGAAAAATTCTTCACTGAATTTTTCTCAGGTCACATCACACAATTTTAACGAAACTTTATAAGTCAAAGGTTACACGACGATATTTTTTATGTAGAAATTAAAAACGTAACATATTAAGATTTTCTTCGACATTTTTATTGAACAGAAATTCGATTCCAAATTGGTTGAAGGATTTATATGTAAAAAGCCGAGTATGTGCTAGAGATATGGAACATCCTCTTTATTAACGCCTCATTGGCGATTAATCTATCAAAGGCTCACCGAATCATTGACCCGCGTGCGACAGATACTGCCGGATGATGATTACGCTGTTTACATACAGTCATCGGCATAATCTGTTCTCTTGCCCCGAAATGATGGAATACCTCGGTGCAAAAAATTACGTAATTTAATCAAGCATGTCACGAGTGCAATCGTCTTCGTGCGTTTTGTCCCGTAAATTACTGTTCAAACAACATTCGAACGTACGTGGCTCGGATCAGTAAGCACATGCAGGTGGATGTAATGGAGGCTTTAAGTACAATCGATAAATATTTCCGCGGTCCAAGTTAATCCAAATGCGCGTTTGGCATTACGGAACCATTCGAGTAATGAGAGTTGCGCAATGATCGGAAAGGAGAAGGGGGAGGGGGGCGGATACGTGCATTCTGTTTCATTTGATGCGACACACATTCACGATCGGACAAAACGCCGCGTCCCCTCCTTCGCCACGGACAATAAAATTGCAGACAAAAATCTGCACACAATATCAAGGTGTCTCACGATACCACTCAGCATCCTGTATCCGATGGTCGAGTGCCCCATCCATTTGTGGCCTCGATCACAAGTGCGGCACTTAACGCGTATCCATGCCGCTCCCATTGAAATGTTATATTTAACGTATATCGATCAGCTCGGTGTGAGAATGTAGAATTTCACTCAGGGTATTGATACATCTCTCCGCGTAAAGTCCAATTTATTACAATTATTACAGTCGAATGTAATTTGCAAGCAGTTTTGAGAGACGAGATGATCTTAATCAGACAGCGCTACTTAGAAATACGTCTTTGCGTCTTGTACGAAAGATCGACGTCGCTGGAAACCATCGAGCTCGCCACTATTCCGATTTCGCTGCTACGCGCGACGCCATCGCGCCTTTTTCTCGCGGGCAGGAGATGCCTCGGGCGTGGAACGTTCAGGAAGCAAGGTCGGATTGATAATCGTGAGAAAGATGAAAACGATCGTCGGATCAGCTGAGAGTCGAAATACTATACGAGGAACGAGACGATGACGGTGAACGCGCGGCAGCGTTCACGCACACCTTTATTCCACGCGCGTGAGCTCGCGCAAAGCGGTGGAGGGGGAGGCGAGGGAGGAAAGAGCGAGAGACTTCAATGCTGGAGCCATGTGATCACCATGGTAGTAGAGAGTGGTCTTGAGGTCCTCAGATCGAGCAAGCGCACCGCGGATGAGAGAGAGAGAGAGAAAGAGAGAGAGATGAGGGAGGAAATGAGAAAGAGAGAACTAAAGATGCCGAGAGAGGAGAGCTCCAAATTCGTCCGAAGACGAAAAGACAGCCGAGAATGACGCTTTACCGAGATGGATAGAGATCCGGAGACAGGAATGCAGGCCGAAAGAGTCAGATGAAGAAGAAAGGATAAAGCGATGACGAGAGAGGAACGGAGTAGGAGAACAAGAGCCGAAAATGGAAAGAGGACGGAGCATGCTGCGAAAGAGGGATGGAGGATTACGGAGGAAGATCGGAGGGAGCGAGAAGGAAGATTCGAATGCTGCGAGATGAAAAGAGACACTCGTGGTTGAACCGGTAAACAGTTGGAAGAGGGGGAGAAGAAAAGTGGGTAGAGTGGGAGCGAGGTAAGGCAGAAACGCGCAGCTGGAAGGTGAGCGTTGGGGAGATGGTTGGAAGAGAGGAAGGGGGCACATCCTGCAGAGGGAAAGAGACAGCAGTATGTATATGTAGGAAAAAGAGCGAGAGAGAAAGAGAAGGGGGAACAGAAGAATAGAAGGAGAGAACTGAACAGGTAGACGAGAGAGAGAGAGGGAGAGAGGGGGGAAGGGAGGAGGGGAAGAATAGATAGAGAGGGAAAACGAGAAGGGGGCACCGGTTGGCTTGGCTCTCTTGGGGTAAAGCGAAGCCAACAAACTCACGTCAGTCCGAAGCCGGAGGGACGCTTGTTCTCGTGCGTTCTCCGTATTCCGTTTATTCCGCCACGTCCACGACGTATCCTTTTCTCCCCCGCCAAAAACTGTGTGAACATCCGCGGGCCTCCGGCCCAATCTCTCGTGGACGTCTAGAGGGGAGGGGGGCGGGGGGTGTGCGATCGACAATCTCACGGCGCGACGTTAAAGGTCAAGAAAAATTCGATCAACGAGCTCCCCACTGGAGCGGATTCCGGCGACGTGTCGCGTGTGACCGATATCGGAGTCCATGGGACCGCGATTGGGTTGTTATCGCTAACGGTCAGTCGTCGCGGGCCGATTGTCGCGTCAGGGTTGGAGCGGGGCGTGAACTGGACGCAATTAAGGCGGTTAACGGAGCCGGGAATATCCATCGGCCGACGCGGCGGGCCAAAACCGGTACGAGCGTTCTCCATGCGATATAGCGCGCGCCGCCGCACCGTCGCCGCCACCGTATCGCCGCCGACTCCTCCCTCGTCGCGCACAGCCTTCGGAAGGTGCATACACCTCCTTCGCTGAGCTGCCGGTCGCAGCTCCGCCGTCGTCGTCCGTGCATCCACGCCGAGCGTCCGTCGCGTGACCGTATACGCGCGCGCTCGGCCACCAAGCGTATAACCGAGCGGTGTGTCCGGTGTTTGTGTATGCGTGTGCGTGTATTTTTCTCCCACTCTCTCGTTCTTCTTCTTTCTCTCTGTGTTTCTCAGTGTGCGCGTATACAGGTGGAATGTGCCACCGTGCGCGCGCGGCACACGAATGTACACGCTGACGCGTAAAACCAGCGAGGGGCGAGATAAGGTCGAGCCGTGTGAGGTGTAAAGTGATCCAAGAAGAGAATTCTCGCGAACGAAAGAGGACGCGGAGGGAAAACTCCAAGGAAAAGTCTCAGTGTTTTTGGGACCTGATGTACATCTATGAGGATGTGTTAATTACGTAGATGTAGTTATACAGTTGCGACGTGAAAGTTTCCGGTGAATGGCAAAGAATCCGGATCAAGAAGAATTTTATATAAAAATTCCAAGATTGAGGTAATCATAAGGGACAAGGCACTTGACTCGGCAAACAGGCGCAGGATCGGCGTGGGAACAAGCACGAGGCCGCTCTATTGTCGGAATATTTAAGCATCGAAAACAGGAAAAGAGAATAGTGCGCAAAAAGCATAAAAATAATATTGCACGGAAAACTCGCTCTCCGCAAATAGATAGGCGTAATTATCTAATGATATTGCGATTGGCGAGATATGAAGTGACGGGATGTGGTAGGAGGAAGCAGAGGATTCTGTGCGGAATGTAGAAACGTTTCGCGAAGATCAGATCAAGAACAATAATTCAGGCAAGCTGAGATGGAATAAAAGAAACGTTTGAAAAGTATTCAGGAAGAAGCTAAACGAAAAAGATCCTAAAGACAGACTAGGATAAAGGATAATTGGAGAATATCAACGGATATAAAATATATTCGGACTAAGAAAGAACAGAAAGAGAGTCTGTCTCGAAGAACACAGTCAATTAGAAAAGCTTAGATGAATCTGAAGAGAATGAAGAATGTTCAGTATTGAGTTACGGGGATCGTAAGAGAAGACGATCGAAGAATCGGAAAATCCAGAAGATCTCGGTGTACTGCGGGAAACGCGCATTGAGATTCTTCGTCCGTCAGCAGCTTTATCGCGAGTCGCGCGAGCGTCCATGAGGCTTGAGCGAAGGACGAGCCGTTGAGAGGTCCACGCCATGAGAATCCTCAAAACGCTACACTGGTAGGTTCCCAGCGGATGCAACGCGACGCCGCACCGCGCCGCGCCGCGCGGTCTTTGCACGCCCGTCCCCGCGCAGTAATTCGCGTCGCGCATTCCGCGCGCGCGATCGAGAATTTCGCGCTGCGAGCCGATTCGCAGGAGATTGAAGCCAGGCGAGATACGAACGGAAAAGAGCATTTTACACCTGGGCTTTTTCATTCGAGAATTCGCCGTATTCGCCATAGTTGAAGTAAAACGAAATCGTGGAAAATTTTTCTCATGTCTCTCTCTCTCTCTCTCTCTCTCTCTTTTCTTGCTTTCTATTGTAGCGTCACGAAAAACTGATAACAAAACCGTTATCGACTCCCGTTCGTGGTATGGGAAATGACGATTGAAAAAGAATTTTGCTGCCTGAGGCTTTTTATCCCACAACTCGTTACTTTCACCATAGAATTTAAAACAGAAAAAACATTTTTCGATACGTTTTTATGATACAGAGAAATATGAATAGTTTGAAACTACCTGCGACTTCTTTTGTGGCAGTTGTACACCTGTAGATTTTAAAGGAGATTCGTGACAGAAAGAATAGAAATTGAAAATTAAAAGTAGCAAATTTTTGAATGGCAAAAATGATTTTGGAATATATTATGGGTAAAATCTTTTTCTAATTTTCAAATCATGACAATTCCCATATTTCCACTGAAATCAATGAAGCATTTATTTTTGCTTTAAAATACGGCATGTAGTACGTGCCTGCATGAATGCGAGTTGAAAAACCGACTTTAATAAGAGAAAACTCGACTTTTCAGTTCGTGTACCATATTCTTGAATTTCTGCAATATACTTGTGCGAAGCACCTTGCAGATACACCGTTCTCTCACATGTGCTGCACATGTTTCGATACCTGATGTATAATTTAGGTACATGATGATAACACAATTTCGATACATTCGGTGCACTTCCATGCACGAAATATCGGCAGGTAGTACGTTCTGACAAAAACTCATCAATACTTTCTGGTTCGAGCATTGACAAACTATCGCTAGAATCATCATAAATCTTTTCTACGAGTCATTATTTGCCATTATTCCGAGCCAATTGGTGCATAATTGAAAGTAGTTTTCACATACATGTTACACATGGAATGTTGTAACTCTAAATACCGGTATAGTTAGCGTTACAATTAACGCACAACAAGCCGTATTATTCGCAGCAATAATTGCGATGATGCGAGCATTTTCTCGATTGCGTGAAGCGTGAGTAAACGACATGTAGCACATTTTCTGGCTGTATTACGATTTCGTGAAGATCACTTCCGCTTGATATCACAGTCGCTATCATAATTCTTACGTGTTGCAAATTGTGCAGGATACGCCTCGTATGAAATTACAACGCATAGCATTTAATTGTCTGCGAAGAAATATGCGTAAAAAAGTGCGCGTTAATGGCAAGCTGCCGTCACACTTGCGTGCTTAAATTCGACGTGACTTAAACATTTTCTTCGAGATAGATGATTTACGCTTGCACAGAGCGTAATATAAACTTGTATTTGTAGCACTTTAATTAAAGATGCTTGCTTGAAGGGGAGAACGAAATGTGGAGAGGCAAAGGGCCGGGTTTCGTGCATATAGATATTCCATAGGGAATAAGAACTCTAACGCGATGTAGATATAACGCATTAAGCCCCCTCGTGAAATACAGCTACTTGATAATTTAGTAGCAGCCTGCTTGTTATCAAGTGCCACTTATTATTTAGTACAATCGGAAGATCTCGGTAATAACTGTACATTATTATTACCACAGTTAAAAGACAAATACCAGCATATGATTACTTACGGGTACTTACCAATTGTTTTGTACCGCGATACAGAGCTGCATTGCAAAGGGGTCCCGCATTTTACTTTCGAAGTTTCCTAACATTTGAAAATATACGACAGCTCTAAATCGCCGTGGCTTAAGATCCGTATTCGTCACAGCTATCACTCGTATCCAAAAGTAATGTAATGCTCTGCGACTGATGATTAACTATCTCAACTTCTTAGAAACGGATGACGGTGCATCAAGATTTATCGTATCATATGTATATAATTTAATCTCTCACTCTTCTTATCCCTTATACTTGATTCTTTCATTCAAAATAATAGATATAAATACGAAAGGTAATACAAGGTAACGAAAGTCAAAAAACGAAATTTCGATCGCGCATAAAATGCAGTGTCTCTGAATAAAATTTGGAATAAACGTGCGTTTAATGTGTATATATATGCATGAAATGGCATATTCGTGGCAAGTTTTATAGAATCATGCTAGGGAATATCTGTACTCGACTCTGGGAAAATCAAACGCGAACTCTCACGTGGAATTCGAAACAAGGGGAGATCACGTGTTTCCGTTCCTGACTGCAGCCCTGCTTACCTGTCCGCCTCCACAGGTATCGTTAAGCCAGGGACGGAGATACGGAGCTGTACGTTACAATGAATGCAGTGTAATATGCACGAAGTAACGCAGCGAATATCCTCACGGAATTGCCTTTTTCATTTTTGTTATATGTAAGATATATCTGTGCAAAAAGCGAAAAAAATACGCGTATAAGTAGAAAACTATAATTTACATTTCAATCGAGATATTTCTGATAATGAAAAGCAGCCGTTCGGCACGATAAATATTGAAATTTAACTGCACACATAAGTTTGAATAAAAATATCCAATTTAATTTACTCCACCCGTAGTAGCTTAAAACTTTAACTGGCTGTTAACTGCGAACCGTAATCGAATGGCGCATTCGTGAAACGAGCTTTATTCTTTCCGTTACAGGAATTTATACAACAAGAGATATACACCTTTTCCACTTACATTTTCTTTCCATTTACATTTACACTTTTTTCCACAAATACCGCGAAGACAAATGTAGCTGAACGAATCGTTTCTTTTCTCTTTCGTATTTATGACATACCTCGATCGAGTTCTCATACGACGAGAGACGCGCCAGTGTTTTTCCTGCGTTAAAACTCTTTCGCCGTCTCGTACAAAACTTTTATGCGAAAATGCAAAATACTCGGTAGGAATTTAAGTCACGCAAGGCGTCGTAATGTATTCATCCCGGCGTAACTCGCATTACATAATCGCGGATTTCGCACGCGATTACGCGAATAATTGTTCGGGCCTTGAGTACGCCCTGATCTCTTTTCGTTAAACATGGGTAGTTACGCGCGCCGTAATTTAGCAATTTGATTTCCGCAGTAAAACGGCGGCGACGCCGTCCGGTGAGCGGCCATAATTATCGATAAGCGTCGCTACAAAAATAAATTGGATCTCTATTGGGCGTAGAAATCAATATTTCCGGCTTTTCGCGACCTTAACGTGTAATTATCGGCTCCATCGCGTTTCCCACATTGAGTCAACTCGGAAAAAGTGACGAATTCCTGATATCGATTGCCGTTCACTGCATGCGCGCGTCAGCACAATGCTGCCCATCTGAATCCCGGCAAATCACGATAATACAATCGATGACACTGTCCTTTCATATACTATTGTTGCGTAACTCGTAACGATCGTTTCGTGCATCTGCGTGAACTTGAACGATCTCCGCTGCATAATAATAACGTCACTGACAACGCTGAAAAGTCGAACAGTTTTGCTTAAGGCAGCCGCACGTCACGTCGATGAGAAAACCATGGTACGATAAAACTGCAGACATGAATGGAGAAATCAATTAAGAAAGCAAGAGTGACCTTTCGCAGGAGTCGCGATTTGTATAGGGACGCAACACACAGCTGCCATCGTCATTAGACTTACATTCCTTTCGCGAGTCTGCGTTTCGTCAGGACACGTGATACTTTCACTCGTATATTTTGCGCGCCTTTTGCGCGAATTTTTCGGCCGCGATTACTGGAAAAATTAGTGACACGATCACAAATGCGACAAACCCTCGTGGAAAGCAGCGTATTCCCGGATTTAATTTTTACATTATGTTACACGAAAAAGATGAAGAACGAAGGGAAGTTCTTTTAATTGAAAAAATTGTCATTTCATATAGAATTAAAGGATATTTTATAGAATATTATACGTAGTTAAATGGGGCCGAAATTTAATTTGGCAAACTCGGGAAATGCAAAATAAAAATTTTAATTGGGTCTTCTCGGTGAGAACTGTGTCGTTTTGAAAGCTCGGATGGACGGCGATGAAGTACATCATGTTTTATGAAGATTTAATTATAAGCTATATTATTATTTTTGATTGCATCATAGATTATTATATCGATATAACGCTGCGATATAGCTTTTATGAGTCAATTTAGTTTTTAGTTAACTCACGGATGAAAGCCCACGCTGTTAGATTATTATCGTTATCATCAATTTACCTTATAGCCGATCATATCAAATTACTATAAATGCAATGCAACGTTTTCATCGCTTTTGATCTCTTTGCTCGATTTGTGTTGCGCGTAACACGACACGAAACTGCGCCGTAACGAACCTTGGTGCCGATTATTATTGTCAACGATAAAATAAAAAATAGTACCATTTTTCCTGACGAGACATCAACCTCCAAGTGCAAGAATGTACTTAGCTGAAATTAAAGAACTGTCACAAATTTCAGAAAGTTTTTTTCGTAGCCTCGGTTCGAAATTGGCCTGACCGTGTCCGTTTTCTTGGAAACGCATTCTCATATACCCGGCCCTTTAAGAAAGGCGATCCCTCTTGAAAGCCCTGACAGGTCGAGCGGCTTAGTTGTAGTTTCGCAGACGGTGATCACGCTGACCTGCTCACGTTTTCCATTACAGGCTCCACGTGGAACAGATGCACGCGGAGCGTACCACGCTCACACATTAAAGATCGACTAACTATTGGAAAGTACGATCTGCGGCGTTTCTTAAGCAGGGTCACATTACCGAGCCAAACCTCGAGCCGAACGTCGCACAGTGGGGCCGATTCCCGAAAAGCTGGTCAAAAGTCGAAAAATTTAAAATATTTACTTGAAACATCGTATATAGGGGTTTTTGGGGTCGCTGATAACGAATTTAAAGTCAAAATTAAAAAAAAAACAAAATAGCGGCTACAAAATATTAAAA